>JAGKTI010000488.1:0-16501 GCA_018397915.1 Birgus latro
ACCTACAATGTCCCGATTATCTCTCTTCACCTGATTTGCCACCCTAAAAATCATATTTTTCCTTTCTCCATGATTTGGATTATCAAGTAAAAGTCTCTGTGACTCAGACTTCGCCCTGTATACCTCTCTTCTAGCCCTGTGCTTGGCAGCTAAGTACTCCTCCCTGTTACCACCATTCTTCCATTCTCGGAAAAGCGTTCTTTTCTCCTTAACTGCAGCTTCTACACCCTCATCCCACCACCAAGTTACTTTAGGTCTTGGTGGGCCTCTTGTCCAATCGCATATTTCATCAGTAACTCTCAAGAGGTTGTTCTTAAGGGCTCTATATTGTTCATTAACGCCTCTGTCTACGGCTTCCTGTTCAGCCACCACTCTCCTCATCTCACTATAAAAGGCATCCCTTACTGATTGGTTTCCCAGCTTCCATATTTTCCTCCTAGGTACAGTCACGCTCCCCAATTTAGACCCACCCCAACCCAAGCCCAGAGCTGAGGGAGGCAGTAGCCACGGGTCTTAAACGAACGAGTTTATTTATTAAGGAAAATAATATATTCGGGTCTTATCTTTTCTTATGCCTATGTTTTCTAAAATCTACTGTCTAATACCGTCCAGCATTGTCCTTTTCAGTAAATGATTGTTTCATAAGAGGTGATGGTGGAAAGGAATGCAGTAAGGTAGAGAATGAATGTTGGATGCAAGAGGGAGGGGGGGGGATTGAGGGGTGGAGGGGGGTGGCTAGTAAACGCGTTTGTTTAAGAGCCGTGGCTACTCCCTCCCTCAGCTCTCGGCTTGGCTCGGGGTGGGTCTAAATTAGGGAGCGTGACTGTACATATGTCCTCCTTCTCATCACTTGTTCCTTAAGCACCATGTCACAAATCAACAGTTTGTGCTGCTGCACACACTCCTCGCTTCCTATAACTTTGACATCCCTCACTAATCTCCTATCAACCCTGCTGACCAGAAAATAATCTATCTGACTACTATTTCCCCCGGACTCGTACGTAATCAACCGGTTGATTCTTTTCCTAAAATGTGTGTTGCACACAATCATGTCCATAGCCTCCCCAAACTCGAGTATTCTTTCCCCTTCCGCATTCCTCACACCATACGCACATCTTCCATGGACTCCTTCATAACCTTGAGCTGCTTCACCCACATGACCATTTAAATCCCCTCTCAGAACCACTACCTCATCATCACCCATACCACTCACTACACGTATTAAATCATTCCAAAATCTATCTTTCTCTGCGTCATCCAATCCTACCTGTGGAGCATATGCCGATATAACTGAAACCAATTTCTGCCCGACCAAAATTTTCACTACTAATATCCTATCACTTACTCTCATAACATTCATGACATATTCCACCCATTTCTCTGCAACCAACACACCCACACCCCCATATCCATCAGTTCCCCTCTGCCAAAACAACTTATAGTAGCAATCCATCCCAACAATCTTTCTGGCTGATCCACCCCTGTACCGGACTTCCTGCAAACATGCCACATCCACCCACCTCCTACTGAAAGCCTCAACGACTTCCCCTGCTCTTCCTCTCAAACTTCCCACATTCCACGAACCCACCCTAAACCCCCTGGGTGATTTGCTGTCCTCAGGCTTGCTTTGGTGCTTGTTTTTGTAGTTCATAGTCGGTAAGATAAAGGGGGGTAAACATTCCAAAGGCCCGACCCATTGCACAGACCCAGGTCCAGGCAGTGGATCTGGGACCCCTAGCCCACCAGCTTACCAGTGGCTGTGGTAGTGGCCTCGGGGCACCCTGCCTGGACAGCTGCAGGGACACCCTCCAAGCGCACCTTGGCACTGCAACTGCCCCGCCATTATACACCCACTGATAGGGCAGCCTACTGGGGCGCTACTCCCAGGTTCGGGCCCCTCTCTATTGAGCGGAAGCGGCAGCCTGGGAACCGCAATGCCCTGTACCCTCTAGCACAGGTTCGAGCCCCAGCTCGCCCCGGACCCATGATCTATGCCGGTGGAACCCAAGTCAAGCCTTCCCCCAAAGTCCGCCACTAGGTATCGGGGGCAAAGTTTTCTGGCCACATGCCCTTGCCGGCGTCAACCCCTGTAACGTAGTGGGATACGTTGTGTAATATGTAAAGTGCATGTGGTGTAGTGCATAGGATAGTTAGAGGAAATGTTTGGGAGAGTATGCTGCTCTACTCTCCATGTTACTGTCACACTGAAAAGGTCAGCAAAGGGGGATGGTTAGGTAGCTAGTGAAACAGGAGCTCCAGCTCTCCCTGTCACCAGTATTCCCATTCCCCTTGGGAGTACTACCCTGTTCAGCCCGTGCTACAGCCTCCTTGTGTAGAAAATAATAAAAATTCTGAGTGTTTGTAGCTCCTTCTGCAGAAAATAATATTCTTAGTGCTTGTAGCTCCATCTGTGGAAAATTTATAAAATGTTTACCTAAATATGCATGCTGGCAACTCCAATCTGTCTCCTTGGTGTCAGGTACTATATGCAGCTAGTTGCATACTTTTGGCTCTACTCATTTCCATCTATGTATCTCACTTTCTCTCTTTTAATAAATAACAAAGTATTCTTAATGCTTGTAGCTCGTGTAGAAAATTGTAAAATATTATCTTACGGTAAATATGCATGTTGGCAGCACCATCCTGTGTTCATTGTATTACGGTAATATTCTGATTGTCCATCGTAATTCAGCCAAGGCTGTGTCAGATGTTACAGATTTTCAGATGATGACCCACTACCTCCTCCCAGCTCATGTTGGGGGGTTTAACGCCAACAAAAACCCTATATTGTTCAGTGCAGCCTTGTTTTGCGATAGGGTTGCATCAGGTGAAGACCTATTGCATAGCAAATTATTGCCTAACAAGGTCAATATAACATTGGTTCAATGGGGTTTGGGAGGTTTACCTTTATCTCAGAGCCTAAAATGACTGCCACCCATCTGAAGTTTGTCTTATGTGGGCATGAATCGTCACCAAGAGTCTCCCGCCCCGCGGGGTGTGAGATAGTTGGAGGACCTGGAGGACCACTCCACAAAAAAGATACAGTATCACTTTCATATCACACACTACTCTATGTATTAAGTTCTTGCACTGGTATTTGGTGATAGAAATAGTGTGTCAGTGGCCTTTCATGCACAAAATAAAATGAAAGGCAACGATCATAACTGCTGTAAACACTGGGTGGGCATCTTGGCTTAGTCAGCTGTGTAGAGGCCTGAAAGGGGATGATGGTTACATAAGCTTGATACAATTTCCATGTCACAAGTTGCAGTATTTCTTATACAAAAAAGTATCACTTCACCAAATATTGCACACTGCACAACTGTAATGTATTTGTTAAGCACGTGCACAGTTATTTGGTGATAACAAGTGTTTCTGCGGCCTTTCATGCAAGTGTAGAGGCCCAAAAAGGAGATGATGGTTACATAAGGTTGACACAATTTCCACATCACAAGTTTCAGTTTTTCACACACAAAAAACTATCATTTCACTTAATATTGCACACTGTTCTCTTTGTTAAGCACTTGCACTCTTACTTGGTGATAACAATACTGTTTTAGTGCCTTTCATGGAAGGGTAGAGGTCCAAAAGGGAGATGATGGTTACATAAGGTTGACACAATTTCCAAGTCACAAATATCAGTATTTCACACACAAAAAAGTATCACTTCACGTAATATTGCACACTGCAGTATTTGTTTACTTGCACGGTTATCTGGCAATAACAGTGGTGTTTCAATGGCCTCTCAGGCTCAGACTAGAATGAAAGGCAATGATCACAGCAAATGTAAACACTGGGCGGCCACTTTGGCTTCTGTGTGTCACCATGTCCGCATGAGATTCTCGGAGACTGCCGTCTAAAATGTTGTTGTAGCGAAATTGCGATTAATTTTTTAACGTTGTACTGCAACAGGTTATAACATCTTAATTATTGTTGTAGTGATTTGTCACATAATGGGTGTCGTATAATGAGGCTGCACTGTATAGTATAACACTCGAGATGTAAAAAATAACCCTAAATAGAGTCTCCCTTATTAAAAAGCAATATACAGAGTATATTACATTATAACCCTACAGCTCATACAGGATACTGGGGAATCTGCAGTTTTCTTAATTTTTTTTCTTTCCCACAGCCCTTCACGGTATTTCTGAGTGTGTTTTCAGGTTTCGTGTTTTTTATTTCGTTTATAAGTGATAAGCTGTAGTGATCATAATGGGCGATATGAATGGAAGAGTAGGCACTGGTCTTGAGAATGACAAAATGGGTTGTAATGGAGTACCAGGAGAAAATGATAATGGTAAGCAACTGAAGGATATGCATCAGAAAAGGAGGTCTTGCATTTTTAACTTGTATTTCAGACACAAAGGTGCACTTAAATATACATGGTATAGAGGGAACGGGGATCATGTTGAAAGGAGCCTGATTGATTATGTGCTCATTGAGAGGACGATGAAGGGAATGGTTGCTGATACGAGGGCCGTGAGTGGACAATGTGGAGGTTTGTCAGATCACATGATTGTGGTATGCAGGATCAAGCTGAGAGGAGTGAGGTGGACCAGGAGAGAGGAGCAGTCAGGGAGAAAGACTGAAAGTCGAGAAGCTGAGGATCAAATAAATGGCAGATGAATACAGGACCAAAGTAGGGGAGAAGTTAGAATCAGTGAATTGAAGTGAATGGATCTGGACAGCCTGTGGAATGTATACATGGCTTGCTTAGTTAGGAATGCTAAAGCAGTGTGTGATGTGGCAAAAGCAACAACAAAGAAGAAAGGTATGGCATGGTGGAATGAAGAGGTAAAGAGAGCAGTAGAGGAAAAGAGGAAGAAGTGGCTAGAGTGGTTACAGGACAGGGGTTCAGTTGAAATAAGAATTGAACATAATGAGGGCAAGATGCACGTAAAGAGACTGGTGAAGAGGAAAAAAGAGAAGGTAAATGATGGTCTGTGAAGAAAAATTATTGCAAGTTACTCTGAAAATAAGAAGTTATTCTGGAAAGAGGTGCAGAAATGTAGAAGTGACAGCGAAAAGAAATGTGGAATTGTGAAGTATGTAGGTGGTAGATTATTAACCCATGGGGATGAAGTAAGGACCAGATGGAAAGGATAATTTGAAAGCCTGATGAATGAGAATAGAGAGAGCAGAGCTACCATAAACATGATTGGTTTGGGGGTGGCAGGAAATGTGACACTCTCACAGTTGAATAATGCTGTGAAGCAGCTGAAAAATGGGAAAGCAGCTGGGGTTGACGAGGAGTATTGAGAGATGATCAAGTGTAGTGGAGGGAGCATAATGAAGTGCTTGTTGGAGATATGTAAGAAGACATGGATGAGTGAAATCGAGCCAGCAGAGTGGAAAAAGGCTGTGATTGTACCCCTGTACAAAATTAATGGTGAGTGAAGTGAGTGCAAGAAGTTTCTTAGCATATCACAATGTCACTCAGGGATGAGTAAGGCTGGTCACTCTCATCTTAAATGTCAGGACCAATTTGCCTAGCCGTGGGCTTCTACACTCCTCATGGGACAATATAGGATTGGATGATGGATGGATGGATGAAGTTTATTGAATGTTGTAGGGAAGGTATATGGAAGAATTATTATAGAGAAAGTAGGAGAGATATCAGAAGTTCTGGTGAGTGATGAACAGGGTGGCTTTAGAAGTGGCAGAGGATTTGTAGTGCAAATATTTGCAGAGACAGATAGTGGAGAAGGCTTGTGAGAAGGACTATAAGGTGTTTATGGCATTTATGGATCTGGAAAAAGCATACAACAAAGTAAACAGAGAAGGATTTTGAAAGGTTTTGCGCATGTATGGTGTTTAGGGGGAGGCGGTGGCAGAATCGGTAGAGAGGCGGCCTGCAGTCCTAATGGACCCAGGTTCGAATCCCGGCTGGAGCAGGGAACAGTTTAAGGATTTGATTGTCTTAAAAAGCAGACTTTTCTGATCTACCAGTTGACCCGCCGACATGTCATAAAAGTACCCCCGCTAATACCAGTACACCAGTCCTGTATGAGACAGCCCTAGCATGTATTCAATATGGACGGTGGGTGTTAGCGGCAAAGTGGTGACATGTAGAGGTGTATGGTATATAGGAGGACTGCTGGGCCTTGATAACAGGCTGTGAAAGCCTATACCCAGAGTCCTGGGGTGGGGGGATGGTAAGCTGCTAGGTGCCGTCAAGAGTTTCCATAATGGTAGTGAGGCATGTGTAAAGGTAAATGGGCATCTAAGTTAGTGGTGCACGATCATTGAGAGCGTGCGACAAGGTTGTGTGATGTTACCATGGTTGTTCAGTATACAGTAAAAGTCCGTTAATCTGAACGCTGATAATCCGAAAATCCCAATAATCCAAATTTTTGAAGAAGACTGACAAAAACTCGAAAGGTAAAAAAAAAATCAAAATTAAAAAATTCAAACTGGGCACCAAATCAAATTCGCACTAAAACGTACCATATATTCACATGTTAAAAATAGGGGGTTTGGTTCTAGGAGCCTCATATTTTTTGTTAAAAGTATATTTAAAGATAGATTATTACAAATAATTATGTCTGCCTTAAGACACCAAAGACTGTGTTTACATACGACCTCACCGACTGGACACAGCAGTACATAGCTACTGCATTCTAACCTAACCTGACCAATCAGTTTTGCCCCCTAATACTCCCCATAAAAATTTTAATCACCAAGGATTGCCACTAAGTCTCTTGAAAGTCCTCATTGCAAATCAAGGAAAAACTTGACCTAAACAGCATGTGAATAATGGCCGCCCAGCATCACGCTTATTGTCACGAGTCACTTTTGGCACTCATTTCAAAAAATGCAGTGTGAAAGTTTTTGAAAGCCATTAGTATTAAGTTTTTGTGCTTTTACAATACGTGTATATAATTATTAACCCTGGACTTCCTCTAATTGGATTTACCCACCTTAAATTTATGTTATCAACACTACATATTACTGGTGAGTTAAACAATCCATAACATCTCTTAATTTACCAATTACAGTTTGTGTTTTCTGTAGTACATTATTGAGTAAAAAATTTGTGTAATACATAATGTTAATATGTGCCATATTGTATTATGAATGAATGAAAAGTGATCCATTTGGTAAAATTTCAATTTTAGCATGAAATTAAGGTTCATAGGGGTCTCACCCAAAAATCGAAAAAATCTGATAATCTGAATGATTTTTGGTTCACTGCCATTCGAATTAATAGACTTTTACTGTATATATGGATGGGGTGATCTGTTTGTCTGGTGCTAGATGCCTTAATCCTGTAAGGGATGGTCACAAACAAATCGCCTCCATGTCGCCCTGTCCCCTGTCATTTCACTCCCCTGCTTCCAGCTCACACCCCCCTCTCTCATGTACCTCTCCACTCCATCCTTCCACCTCATCCTTGGCCTCCCCCTCCCTCTCCCCCCCTCCACCTCACTCACATACACTCTCCTCGTCAATCTCCTGCTCTCCATCCTCTCCACTTTGCCAAACCACCTCAGTGTGTTTCTCCTAACGCTTCCTATCACATCCACATCCACACCACAATGCTCCTTCGCTGTCAGTCTGTCTCTCCATGTGACTCCACATGCTCCTTTCAAATAACACACTTCCACTGCTCTCACTCTTGACTTGCATTCCTCCAGCAAGGTCCAAGCTTCACTTCCATATGTTAGAGTTGATGTCACAATACTTTACTGTCATGCAGCAACCTTTTCACTTCCATGCTCACTTCCCTGTTCTTTATCACTGTTTTCAAGGAACCAGCAACCTTTCTTCCTTGTTGTACCCTTTCAAGCACTTCACCCTCTAAACTTCCATCTTTACTCATCACACTACCCAAATACTTAAATGCACTCAGATTTTCCATTTCCTTCTCATCCAGCCTCACTGTACATTCACTGGCCTCATTTCTCTCGAAGGCTATAACTTTACTCTTTCTCACACTCACCTTTAGATTCCATTTCTTACACACTCTCCTAAACTCATCATCCTCCAAGCCTTGCAGTTCCCCTTCGTTTTCACTTAACAATACAGTATCATGGACAAACAAAGGTACAGGGAGATTCCAGACTCTGCCTTTTCTCATTAAGGTTGCTCCAACATCCACTGCTCTACCTTGTACCTCTTTTCCGCATCTTTCGCGAATAACATTATTTCATATCCTATCCACTCTCTGTACTCCACATATATTCCTCAGCAGTCCCATCTCCACTGCTCTTACTCTTGGCTTTTCATTTTCATGCCACACCATAGTCTCACATCTGTATGTTAAAGTTGGCACTAACACGTCTTCGTGTAAGCGTCGTTCAGCTGCGACACTCGAGAAACTCTGTTTCTTATCAAATGGCACCAGCTACTTTCCTTCCTTGTGTCACTCTACTTTCCACTTCGTTTGCACATTTTCCTCTCTTTTCTATTACTGTACCCAGGTATTTGAACTCTCTCACCAATTCCAGTCTCTCTTCATTCACAGTAGCATCACACTGGGATTCACCTTCTTTGTAAGTAACCATCACTTTACTTTTTTTTGGTTTTACTCTCAAGGCACGACACTCATAGACATCAGCAAAACTCTGCATTACTCTGCGAAGTTCTTGTGCAGTATTTGCAAGTAGTACTTCATCATCAGCTTACAACAAATTTGAGATATTCCATCCATCACCATTCATTACCAATGCCATGCCCCACTCCATTAATCGTGTTTTTATTTCTCTCAACACCCCATCCAAATATATATTGAACAACCATGGAGGTATCACACACTCTTGTCACACACCCACACTGATCCTGAACTGTTCACTTAGATGCCCATTTACCAATACATATGCTTCACTCACATTATAAAAATTATTGATGGCACCTAGCAGCTTACCATGTACACTATATATGCACTAAATCTTCCACAATCTTTCTCTGTCTACTTTGTCTGATGTCTTTTTCTGATCCTTGATTGCCATAAACACCTTATGGTCCCTCTCACAAACCTTCTCCACTGTTTGTCTTACCACAAATATTTGAATCACACATCCTCTACCACTCTTAAAGCCACCCTGTTTCTCACTCACTAGGACTTTTGATATCTCTCTTACTTTCTCTGTAGTGATTCTTCCATATATCTTCCTTACCACACTGAATAAACTTATGCCACGATAATTCTTGCACTCACTTTGCTCACCTTTATTTTTGTACAGGGGTACAATCATGGCCGTTTTCCACTCTGCTAGCACAGTTTCACTCATCCATGCCCTTTTACATATCTCCAACAAGCACTTCATTCCACTCTCTCCAGTAGCCTTAATCGTCTCTGCATACACCTCATCAACCCTAGCTGCTTTCCCATTTCTCAGCCACTTCACAGCATTCTCCACATGTGTGAGTGTCACATTTCCTGGCACTGCATTCCTTCTCTGCACATCTCCAGAACAAATTATATGTACAACCGCTCTGGTCTCTCTATTCCCATTCATCAGGCTTTCAAAATATTTTTTCCATCTGGTCTTTACTTCATCCCCATGGGTTAAAAATCTTCCACTTACATCCTTCACACTTTCACGTTTCTTTCAGCTGTCACTTCTACATTTTTGCACTTCTTTCCAGAATAATTTTCTATTTTCAAAGTAATTTGCATTCATTTTTCTTCCTAGATCATCATTTACCTCCTTTTTTGTCTTCACTAATCTCTTCACGTGCTTCTTGCTCTCAGTATATTGAGTTCTTATTTCAGTTGAACCCTTGTCCTGTAACCACTCCACCCACTTCTTCCTCTTTTCCTCCATTGCTCTCTTAACCTCTTCATCCCACCATGCCATACCTTTCTCGTTACTCCTGCCACACCACACACTGCTTCAGCATTTTCAACTAAGCAATCCGTATATGAGTTCCACAGGCTGTCCAGATCCATTTCATGCCAGTTCACTGATTCTAACTCCTCCCCTGCTTTGGTCCTGTATTCATCTACCACTTCTTTGATCCTCAGCCTCCCTAACTGCACCTCTCTCTCCTGCTCCACCTCACTCCTCTCAGCTTCATCTTGCATACCACACACATATGATCTGATAGACCTCCACATCGTCTTCTCATGCCCCTCGAAACGGCAACCATTCCCGGTATCAACCTCGCAACGAGTATGTAATCAATCAAGCTCCATTCAACACGATCCCCGTTATCTCTATACCAGTGTTCTTCAATTACATTGTCTGAAGGTCCAGTTACACTTACTTTCTGTATAGTTGAGGTCCAGATTAAAAAAAAAAAAAAAGTATTCACAGTGTATCAAGACCTGATGTACTAACTTTAGGAGGTGATTCTTGGTCTACCTTTAAGGGGTGGGGTGGGGGGGAGGGATCAGCATGGAACCAATTGTTAACTGATAAGGAGCTGTATTTGCTGATAGCTTTGTAAGTGAATTATGAGGGAGACCATTTTGTCTATGAGGACAACAACAAATGTAGCTCCAAAATGGTTGGGTCTTGGACCCATTTAGATAGTTTTTTTTTTTTTTTAATACACAAAACTGACCAAGGCTCTAAAGTTAGTTCATTAAGTGCTGGGATACACTGTATAATATTATTAATGTCATAAAACATATGTAAGTGATCTGTTTGATTGCAGGAAAATGTGAATTCTGTTTTAAAATACAGTATAATGATTTGGTGTATTCGGAAATACACCACTGCATCACTTTTGTACTGTCCACCCATAACCAGTCCAGAAGTTCAGTACCCTTCTGTCAGTCAACCCATCATTTGAACAAGAAAATGACAACAATCACTGGGTACTTGCTGCAACTTGCTACATAGTATTCACATGGAAAAGAATTATCACAAAGATGACATGGTATTTAGTTTGATGAAAATCACTTTATTTCAAGGAATGTGGTCACCCTGAGTAGTTGGTAAATTAAGTCTCTGTTTGACAGTAGTCTCACTCATCTGTCTTTTAACCACGAAGTTTAATTTTCTACTTCATGTATCTAATAGAGAAAACAGTATTTACAATAATACCCATGTCCTAAGACAATACTGCAAGAGTTTAACATGCTACAATTTAAATGCTAATTATCGGGTGATATTAAAAAAAAAAAAACTCATTCATAAATCTGAAATGCTTAGTTTCTTGGATATGAACTAGATTCTGTATATTCAAAGAAGGAAGTCACCGGGGTCCACACCAGCGCTCGTCGCGGTCCGGATTTGGACCACGGTCCACCATTTGAGTACCACTGCTCTATACCAAGTATATTTTTGTGCATTTCGTGTCTGGGAGACATGTTATGTGCCGGAGGTGGGGCTGGAGTTAGCTCGGTTGCTAGAGTGAGAAGTGGTTGGAAGAAGTTCCGGGAGCTGTTGCCTCTCCTGACATTGAGAGGACTCTCCTTACGTGCTAAGGGATCTTTGTATGCAGCATGTGTTAGGAGTGTGATGCTGTATGGTAGTGAGACCTGGGCAGTAAAGGAAGAGGATATTCGCAGGTTTAAACGTACAGAAATGACGATGATTAGGTGGATGTGCAGTGCGTCCCTGCGTGCAAGGCCTGGGGGGGCTGGGTTTACGATAGAAGAGTTGAGAGGTAGGATGGGACTGGAGTGTATTGGTGTTGTGATGAGGGGAGGTAGGCTGAGGTGGTTTGGACATGTGGAGAGGATGGGGGATGATAATTGGGTACAGAGGGTGAGAAGTGTTAATATTGGGGGAGGGGTTGGGAGGGATAGACTGAGAAAGACATGGGACAAGGTCATTAAATGTGACTTAAGGGTTAAGGGACTGAATAGGGAGGCTGCCAGAGATCGAGCAGCGTGGAGAGCCGCCATTAGGTGACCAAGGCCGACACATGCAAGCATGTTGGAGCCTTCAAAAAATGAAAACAAAAACAAAAACGATCTTCTTAAACATCAGGACTAACTTGCCTAGTCACGGATTCCTAGGCTCCTCATGGGGCAACGTAGGACTGAGTGATGGATGGGTGGATGGATTTATGTTTGAAATAGTTACAAATGCGCAACCTCCTTTCCTGACACATATCCTTCAGTCACTTCCCATTACTCCATTACAGCCCATTATGTCATCCTTAGGACCAGTGCCTACTCTTCCATTCATATCACCCGTTGCGATCACTTTATAGCTCCTGGGCATTTCTCCCACTGCTTCATTCGGCTCATCCCAAGACCTGTCTTTCTTTCTCTCGCTCCTGTCATCAAACAGTGCATACGCTACAGTCAAGCCACTTTCATCTTCTCAAACTCATACTTGTACACTCGACCCTTCATTTCCCGTATTCCGATTTCCCGGATTTCAGATTTCACGGACACGGTCTGAGGCTGGACAATACAGTATTATCAAATGCCGGACAGATCCCCGTACAAGTCTGGGATTCTCACAAAAGTCTGTCCATTATTCTGTCATATATAACTGTAAGCAATGTGCTGCACAACACAGTATAATTTTAGCGGGGTTTAGACTTGATAAAGGCCATTTGTAACACACACACAAGGAGATACAGTATTTTCATACATGAAAATTACCATGGCCACCATCTTGCTTCACCCTACCAGTTCCGCCTACCTCGTGGCAATATCCCATTTGCCTCTTACCTTTCTCACATGCCACTATAAATAATTTACTGCATAACACCGTAAAATTTAAGCAAGGCTTGGACACGATAAAACTCACAAGTAATAAAAAAATATATATATCTTCTTACAGACAAAGCCAGTAGTATCTATTCTGACTCACTTAGCTCATCTGACTCAGTGCGACTAAATACTGAATCGGCACTTTTCATTGGAAAATATTTTATATATTTTTTTTTGCCACAGAGGCTCATACACACCTAATTACATTATCTGATATCCGCTAAAAAAAATTGTACTTAATATAACAATTTAAAAATAAGGTTTCAGAGCTAAAATGCGCCAGTGTTAATGGATGTTTCCCCTTCAGATCATCAGCACGTCTTGACAGACTTCTAGTTTGCATAAATATTTGAGTACAGAAAAATGTATCCGCATTGCAAATCGATATTTATACAAAACAAAAGTCTGTGAAGACGAGTTGTTAGCTCTAAGAGGCAAAACATCTGCTAACTTTAAGAAATTTTGCCCTGAATCCTGATTTTCTGTTAATAATTAAATTAAGCACAAACTTTTGACTGGATTCCAGATAATTAGTTGTGCAAACCTACATGATGATAAAGATTAAAATATTTTCCAGTTAAAATTGCCGATTCGGTCCAAGATCGATATCACATTCGGTGATTGCATGTTTGTATCTCGGTCAGCTGGTGAGTGGTTGGCTTACCTTGTGGTGTTCCATTCCTTGTTCATTTTCCTCTTTCAGCTGTTTGATCTTCTATTATGTCCTCCACATTCTTGTCAACAGCTGTCTAACCAACCATTCTTAGGGTTGTAGCTAGCAAAATACTGCTATTGTGTCAATGTTATTATTATTGTTATTGTGTCAGTGTTATTTTATGTACTGTGTTTGTTATGTTGGTATAGGTGGCATACATTCCAGAATGCTCTAGAATGTAGGAATAATTGCTGGACAATATTGGAGAATCCGAACAAAGTATGGTAAAAGTCCGGGGAATGGTATGTGGGGCCGGACTTTTGCAATTCCTGGACTTTTGGGGTTCCCAGACTGGTCTTCCCCCTTTTTAGTCCAGGAAATGGAGGGTCGAGTGTAATGCATTAATTTCTTGCTGCAGCATGTTGATAGTTATTTTATGTATTTTTACATGTCCTAGTGTTTTATGTTTGTGTAACAGTAGTGTGACTAAGAATTTTTAATATGAAGTCAGCTTGAGATGTAACGACTAGTTAAGAATGACAGGTGGGGGGAGAGGTAGTTGCATGTGGGAGGGTTTGGGGGATAGGGGTATATGGGAGAAATGGGAGCTGGGGTAGAGGCAGGTGGAGCTCATTTTGTCCACCCCCCTTCCCTCTTCCCTGGGTATACAGAGGTAGGAAGGGGACACCCATGAGCAGAAATTAGTGATCATGAGTGATCATACAGTACAGTAATACATAATATAATCATTATTGGGACTGCCACAAAACCAACAAACTTAACCATCACTCAGAACTAGGGCACATTTCACAGCACTACAGCTATGGGCGAGGCACAGGGGGGAGGGTGATGGTTGACTTGGCACGTCTGGTTGAGCTGCTGCTCATTGCATTGTGATTGGCTGGTGTGTGTTGCTGTGCTGTGGGGTCTGCCTGCGGGCTGATTGGGTCCTGTGTTTGAGCCAGAAGATACACATTACTGCCAAAAAATGCATAGTACTGCTGATTGCTTGCTGTTTCGGCGCTGGATATTGCTTTAATGGAGCCGGGCAAGCAGCGCCAGATATTGCATTGGGCCAAATATTGTGATGATGGATAATTGAGAGTTTACTGTACAAATATGTAAATACCTGTATATAGTTAATGGAGAGACTGCTGAAAGATTCCTGGTGGTCTAGTGGTCAGAGGTGACAGTGTACTGGTTCCCATCCCTAAGAGGAAGCTGGTGTTTTTTTATCTTGTAAGACTTGTAGGGATGTTGGTTAATTACCTATCCTTGAATGAATTAGACTGGCAGCTTAATCCTAATGCCATACAAGAGGTGATATGGGACAGGATATTAATATTTACTTGCTTTCTCTTTCCTCCTGGTTGTCAGCTGGCAGCTCAACGTAGAATTTTGAAGAACCAGCGACGGGGACTGAAGGGCCCCATCATGCGGTGCCGCAAGTGTCAGTGTGAAGTGTTTGGTTACATCCGGGAGCATGCCAAGACTGTCGAACACATTGTGAGTACAGTACCTGATCAGGGTGAGAGATCATGCAGTGCATGAATGCATGCCATTAGTTAGAAGAATAGCTACCTACTGTTACAGGATAATATCCAACGTTGGAGCTCAGCGTTGAGTGTTGGCGTGTGGTACCTGCCACCGAAAATAGCATTGCCATGTCTCTACTGGCCGGCCAGGAGACTTTGATCATTCGGTAGGGAGGCAGACGGCCATTTTTGTTTTGCTGGTGGGTTATATTCTTTTAACTGTGCACAGCTTGAGAGGCTGGCCGGCCAGCCGGGTGACTTTGACCATTTGGTGAGGAGGCGGACAGCCATTTTTGCTTAGCTGGTAGGTTACAGTCTGATACCCACACGTGGCCAGTAGTGTATGAGTGATCCGGGCAGCTCCGTTCAGTGAGGAGATGGACGGCCATTTTTGCTCAGCTGGTGGGTTACGATCTATTACCCCCACATGGCCTGAGAGGCCAGCTGGCTGCTCAACTGATTTTTTGAATTTGTGGACCAGCCATCCAGCTATGTCGAAAATTTTATGTTCAGATACGGACAAAGAAATCCAGATATTGACATAATAAAGCCAAGGCCTATCGTTTGGATACGGAGCATGTTTGGATGCGGAGCGTCTGGGTAATCGAGGGGTTACTGTATTGAATAAGTACAACAGTTGACATACTATCAGTCAAAGGGTTTACACTGGCATTTCCATCAAACACAATAGTAGTATGAGGGCAGTGTATGAGTCCAGCTTCTAGGCAAGATCAGTAACTTCTTAGTAACAAATGGCAAAAATGAATGGTCGAGCCTTGTGCAACAGTACACCAAGGATTTACCTAACTGGGCATAATATTGCCAGCAGTGTGAAGCACAGAAGAAATGTGTATGTAGTGGAGAGATACTTTTTGGAATCTGAGGAGGAAAGAAAAGAACTGAAGGCAGGACTCAACACTGGCAGGAGACTCTTGATGAACTTTTGCTTATTAAAATACTGTACATGTTCTTGTCATAAACTCTAAAGGTTATCTGTAAAGTAGAAGAATATTTCTTCCGTGTACTAAGGAATTGGCTCACCCCCACCCATGATTTGCACAGGGGTTATGTGAGATGCTTGGATGTAAACTGATAAATATGCCAAGTCCAAGTCATGAGGTAAACAACTACAAGTTTGCCATCTGCCTGTTTTGATATATGGATTCACTTGAATGGTTAATTAGCCACTTGGTTGCAGCTGATGTGAAGTCTTAATCAATTAACCTTTGATTTGTCATGTTGATGTTATTCCTAGATGCTTCATAAATGAATAGTGACAGAAGTGCTGTTAGAAATTTTAGTGAGGTGGGTGTGGGGAGGGGGAGGGAGGAACCAAGGGTGAAATAGATAGATAGATGTTAGAGAGGAAGGTTTGAGTTGGAGGAAGGTCATTTTGATGGCAAGTGGAGAGGATGGCATGGAGGCAATGTATTTGTGGCCACCTCTTACAGGATTAACCCCTTAACTGCGGGTCGTCACTTCCGTGACGCTCGAGCGCAATGGATCATACTGCGGGGCATCACTTTTGTGATTTTGTGTTGTTTTGAATTCGCCTGGGCTTTCAGGTGGTGACTTGTATCATCTGTCAGCACTGCCAATGTCCAACAAGTCAGAGCTGCTAATGTCATCAGTACTCCCATCCATTGTTGACAATTTAGCCATTTTCCCCCATTCTAGACCCCCCTC
>JAGKTI010000488.1:16879-34604 GCA_018397915.1 Birgus latro
CCCCGCTAATACCAATACACCAGTCCTGTATGAGACAGCCCTAGCATGTATTCAATATGGACGGTGGGTGTTAGCGCCGAAGTGGTGACATGTAGAGGTGTATGGTATGTAGGAGGACGGCTGGGCCTTGATAGCAGGCTGTAAAGCCTATGCTCAGAGTCGGACACATAAAAATATATATATATATATATTAATAAATAAAGTGTAATAAAGTACAGTAAACCCTTGATAAGCCGAACTATATGGGGCTCTACCCTGGTTCGAATTACCGAATTTTCCGGCTTACCGAATTTTTACCCCCCCATATTGCTAAATTACCGATTTATCACCCCCCAAAATTGCTAAGACAATACCTATTACTTGTCCTTTCAACACTAAATTAAAGAAGCATATGTAAATAAATTAGTTATGACAGAAAACAATATAGTGCCTTTAATATACATTTAACCCCTTCAGTGTTGGGTTTTGTTCTTGCTGCCACCAGACAATTTTAGTCAGTGTAGGTTGGATCTGTGGAAGTGCACAGGGTTGGTACAGCCTTCGTTAGCCCCTTCAGTATGTGAGTCCAGTCCTGAGTGCCATAAAATCGGCTGGAGGAAGCGTAAATAAAGTAGAAATGGGCGTCACAGTACTGAAGTGGTTAATTGGTAGAAAATCATTCACAGAGGCAGTACCGACTGTCGGTAACGTGTGTTGGAGATGGATTTTCACCCCCCCCCAAATTGCAATAAGAATACTTATTACTTGTCTTCTTAACACTAAAGTAAAGGAGCATATACAGTGTATAAATTAATAAAGAAAGACAAAAAAGAAAGAATTCAGTGCACATAATTTGCCTTTCGTCTGAGGCAGAAGATCGTCGGCAGTTTTTGTTTTGGAGACGGAGGTGGCGGAGGTGATTTAACTCACACTTGAACGTAAATTCTAAAAAGTACCCAGTATTTATTTCACTCTATATTAAGAACTATACTTAAATGTAATCACTATAATAGACTGCAGTGTAACACCTTTCGTTAGAAGCAGTAGATTCTTTGGCAGTTTGTTTTGTTTTGGAGACAGAGGTGGTGGAGGTGGTTTAGTTCATACTGTAACGTAAATTCTAAACAGTACCCAGTATTTATTTCACTCTATATTAAGAACTAAACTTAAATGTAATCACTGTAATAAACTGCAATGTAACACCGTTCGTTAGAAGCAGTAGATTCTTCGAAGTTCGGCAGTTTGTTTTGTTTTGGAGACGGAGTTGGTGAAGGTGGGTTAGTTCATACTTTAACGTAAATTCTAAACAGTACCCAGTATTTATTTCACTCTATATTAAGAACTAAACTTAAAATGTAATCACTGTAATAGACTGCAATGTAACACTTTCAGTAATAATAGTACTGAACTTTAATCATGATCACTACACTGTCACACGCACACATTTTTTTTTTTAGCTTCATTCCTTTACGACTAGAGGTGCCAGTATCACTTCTTTTAAGCTTTGAACCTTCCATGGCAAGGCAGAAGGCAAAAGGAGAGCACTGTTCAGCACTAAATGACAGTAAGAATGGCGCAACTACCGTCTCCAAAAGCAAGCAGCAGACTGGTGCCACGAGTCCACTTGGCGCCATTTCTCCCCCTACTTTTGCATTGTGGCCTACTTCATACGTGGTCTCGGCCTGAGTTCGGCTAACTGAAGATTCCGGCTTCTAAAAGTTCGGCTTATCAAGGGTTTACTGTACTAGAAATAAAGTACGAGTGTATATATGAATAAGAAATGACAGTTCGAGCGGCGAATTAGCGCGAGTGGGAGGCTCGTATGTGCTCGTATTTCACATTGCTTTCACTGTTTTTTTTTTTTTTTTTTTTTTTTTTTTTTTTTTTTTTTTTTTTTTTGAGTATGGATTCCAGACTACTTGGAAATCATTGAATAGTGTTTCTAGTGTTAATATCAGGCAGTGGTATTCATATTACGGGATGTCGGGAAGTGTAAAGTGGAGATTTAGTTACCCAACTTCAGAAGTCTCCACAAGTCCTACGGTAGTCGACGAGTGCTAAAAAAACATCCCAGGAGAAAGCTGAAGGTATGTGCCATACGCATATGTAATTATAATATTCTAGAACTAATTGATTTTGGGCAAGTATTTTTAAAAAGTCAGTTGGAGCGTGGATTTGCCCCGCGGGATGGGCACGGCGCGCCTCCGAGAACCCTGCAGTTAAGGGGTTAATGCATCAGGCAATAGGTACAGTAGATAGATAGGTAGATGGATTAAACATCATGGACATGGGCTGTTACCCATCTCATTGATTTAATGTGAGATTAAATTGTCATGATGAATTGTTAGAATAAGATTATTTGAACAATAGAAGTGTGGCCTAGTTTTGCTGGGCATTGATATTGCATTACTAGAGTGTTTTTCTTTTCTAATGTGGATCCTGACCACCCCGTTTACTATTGAAAAGTAGGATTGTTTACATTTATCCTGCTTAGGGACATGTTCAGGTAGTAGATGGATGACTTTCTTCAACTCATAAGAGCAAAGTGTGGCTACAAGCTTCATAACTAGCTGCAGTCATAATAAGGCAGGAAATAAACAGCCATAAGTGAATAGAGTCATATTCTAAGCTGAGACACAATAACATTATTACAAATCTTATAACACATGTTAGATTTCTTCTTTCACAACAGCTTGCAGCAGCTATTGGGAATTAATTAGGAGGTTTTGGCACTTGGTTTAGTTTTCAGTCCATAGAAAACATCAGTTGTACCATAGCCAACCCTGATATGGTGATTCCTTAAGAGAAACCTTGGTGTCATTTTAATTGTGTATGTACTACATAACTTTTTTTGACAGGCACTAAGGAACTACCTACGAGTGGAGTGCTGTAACGCTACCTTTTTTAACCGGGCTGACCTTGAGGAACATCGCCTCTCACTTCAGCACATCAAGGTTTGGCTTTTGCTTATCACATGTGGGTGATATTGCCTGTGGGATGGAAATGAAACTTTTGAAATCTCGGATGATGAGTGAATTGATATTTCATTCATCACTGATGATAGTTTTTGTTACTGTTAAGAACCAGAGTTTCATAATGGAAGACGAAAATATGAGTGGATGGTATTGCATTTTGAAGATGAATGGTAATAGAGTTATTTCCTGTGGGATGGAGCTAAGAATTTTGAAGGCTTGAAACAGTGAATGAAATGAAAGTGAAGTAAGCAGCAGATGGAAAGAGTATTTTGAAAGACTGATGATAAGGATGTGGTTAGCCCTTAAAGATGGGCATCAGAATGTTTTGACATACGCTCAGGACGGTCATAATCAGCAGGTGTGATATGGTGAGGGGTTTGTGGGTGGGGGGTGGGGGATGGTGGTTGGGTGGTGTAGGGGTAGGGTGGTGGTGGGGTGATGCAGGGGGGTGTGGGAGTGGTGGGGAGTAGGGTGGGGGAGGGGGGTAAGGGGGTGTGGGTGGGGATATATGGGGGTGTGGAGGTTTGGGAGATGGGGGAGGGTAGGCAGTGAGTGGGATGGTGGGAGGGAGGGGAGGGATAATGAGGGGGTGGTGGGAGGGTGGGGGGTTGGGGGATGGTGAGAGGTGGTAGGGGGTGGGGACAGGAGGGTGAGGGGTTGTGGGGAGTGAGGGATAGGTGTGGGGGGTTGAGGTTGGGGTGGGGGGTGTTATGTACATGTGGTGGTGGTTGGGAGTGGGGTTTGGGGGTGGGGGGGAGGCGTGACCACATATGCGGACACCCGTCCTTTTGGCCCTAGTACCATTGGACAGCATATGCAGACACCCGTCTTCTAGGGGGTAAGGAGTATGTGAGAAACGAAGGTATCGAAGTTGATTAGGCCAGGAAATTGACAGATCAGTTTAGTGGATAAAGTATTAACCAAGGTTGATAGTTGGATGGATTATCAGGTAGTTGTGTTGCATCTGTTAAGAAAAATCCCCACCAGTATATACACACACACACACACACACACACACACACACACACACACACACACACACACAAAAGCAAAGGAGGAAAATAATCCATCCATCCATCCATTATCCAATCCTATGTAGCCCCACAGAGGAGCATAGGAGCCGGGGCTAGGCAAGTTGGTCCTGACATTTAAGATTAGAGTGACCAGCCTCGCTCATCCCTGGGTGGCATTACATGAGCAATAAACCCCAACCATCCCTTGGATATAAACCTTCACCAGCTCAATCCGATTGGAGTGCCATAATTACCCACTAAACCACCAGGTGCCAAAATCTGGTTATATGGTTACCACCCAGTATAGTAAATGGTTTCTTGGTGTACAGGAAACCATTTGGCTTGTCCTTCAGTGTAGAGTCACCCACAGGCAGAAGGATGAGGAAAGAATGAAGGAAAGAAAGACAGAAGAGGATTGAAGGGAAGAAGGATGGAGGAGAGGAAAGGGCAGACACCAGACAGCAGCACTACACCGAGTGAGTGGATGTGAGCGCCCCCACCAATAATAATAATAATAAGAGCAGATGATAAGGCTTGTGAGGTGGGACCAGGACTTCAAGGGCATGAATGACTGGCCCATTTAATTGAGCATGCTATTAATAGTTTTCCCACTCTCATAATTCTCTTTCCTTGTCTCTGGATCCTGTCCTGCTCCATCCTAAGATGGGAAAAAAAAGTCAGGATGGTGATGATTGAAAATAATTAGTGAATAAATAGTATAGCCTGTCCCATAAAACTTGGTTACAAAGTACAAAGGAAAGCAGATAGCCCGACATTTATTATTTGTGCCTTTAACGAACAGCACTGGTCATATGGAGATGTTAGTTGTGTTTAGACAGTCTTCAACTGCCATTATACATAAAGGGTGTGAATGGATCATTTCATTTCACTCTTTTCATTTATAAAGGCTTTAACATACATGCATCATTTTTGGTTACCCAGTGGTGGCTCTCCATGCTGCTCGATCTCTGACAGCCTCCCTGTTCAGTCTCTTGCGCCTGAGGTCACACTCCATAACCTCATCTCAGGTCTCTTTTGGTCTGCGTCTTGCAGCCCTACCCCCAGTGTTAACACTTCTCACATTCTGCACCCAGTTGTCTTCCCTCATCCTCTCCACATGCTCAAGCCATCTCAGTCTACCCCTCCTCATCACAACATTAATACATTCCAGTCCCATCCTTCCTTTCAACACTTCCATCATAAACCTAGCCCCCCAAGGTTTCACATTCAAGGACACATCACACATCCACTTAATCAATGCCATATCTTGTATGTTTGAGCCAGCAAATGTCATGTTCCTTGACTGCCCAGATCACACTACCATACAGCATTACACTCCTAACACATGCCACATACAGTACAAAGATCCTTTATTTCATTGGGCAGTCTATTAATGATGGTGATGGTGGAAGTGTGCCAGTACTTTATCATCATTATATCAACTTTTTTCCCACTTAAGGAAGGGGTAAGGTAGGGTCCAGAGAGCGAGTAATACTGTCATTATCATTAATGTTGATGATCTTTTGGCTACCCCAACAGAATGAGTGGGAGAAGGAGCAGAAGCAAAAGGATGATGGTGAAGTGGAAGAGGAGGAGGAGGAAGAAAAAGAGAACAGAGTGAAGGACAGTGGTATGGCTTAGGGCATTTTTCTTAGCATAGGCTGTTTTTCCTGACTAGCAGTTATGAATTCATTTTAGGGTACTTATTAATTATTTGTTTCTGTATTTTAAGTAAGCTAAAGAATCTGTGAAGAGGAAAAAGAAGGAGTTAAATGATGATCTAGGAAGAAAAATGAATCCAAATAGGATGTTATTCTGGAAAAAGGTGCAGAAATGTAGAAGTGACAATGGAAAGAAATGTGAAAGTGTGAAAAATGTAAGTGGTATATTATTAATCTATGGGGATGAAGTAAGGATCAGATGGAAAGAATATTTTGAAAGCCTGATGAATGGGAGTAGAGAGAGCAGACTGTAAACATGATTGGTTTTGGCAGTGTGCAGAGAAGGAATACAGTGCCAGGAAACATAACACTCGCAGAGGTGAAAAACACTTTGAAGCGGCTGAAGAATGGGAAAGCAGCTGAGGTTGATGAGGTGTATGCAGAGGTGATTAAGTGCAGTGGAGAGAGCAGAATGAAGTGCTTGTTGGAGATATGTAAGAAGGCGTGGATGTGAGAAACCGTGCCAGCAGAATGGAAAAGGCTGTAATTGTATCCCTGTACAAAAATAAACATGAGCGAAGTGAGTGGAAGAATTATCGTGTAATAAGTTTATTGAGTGTTGTAGGGAAGGTATATGGAAGAGTTATTATAGAGAAAGCAAGAGAGATATCAGAAGTCCTAGTGAGTGATGAACAGGATGGCTTTAGGAGTGGCAGAGGATGTGTGGATCAAATATTTGCAGTGAGACAGATAGTGGAGAAGGCTTGTGAGAAGAACTGTTAGGTGTTTATGGTATTTATGAATCTGGAAAAGGCATAAGACAAAGTAGACAGAGAAGGATTGTGGAAGGTTTTGTGCATGTACTGTAGATGGTAAGCTGCTTGGTGCTGTCAAGCATTTTTAAAGTGGTAGTGAGGTACAGTATGTGGGAGGATAAATGGGCATCTAAGTGAATGGTTCACAATCAGTGTGGGCATGCGGCAAGGTTGTGTTATGTCCCCATGGTTGTTCAATATATATGTGTGGATGGGTTGTTGAGAGAAGTAAAAACACAAGTAATGGAGAGAGGGGTGGTGTTGGTAATGAATGGTGATGGATGGAATATCTCAGAATTGTTGTATGCTGATGATGCAGTGCTACTTTCAAAAATTAGACAAGAACTTGGTAGACTAGTGCAGAGTTTTGTTGATGTCTATGAGCGTCATGCCTTGAGTTGAAAATGTAGAAAAGAGTAAAGTGATGGTGATTGAGAGAGAAGGTGACTCCCAGTTTGATGTTACAGTGAATGGAGGTAGGCTGGAATTCGTGAGAGAGTTTAAATACCTGGGTACAGTGATAGAAAAGAGGAAAAAGTGCAAAGGAAGTGGAAAACAGAGTGACACAAGGAAGGAAAGTAGCTGGTGCTATGAAGGCCTTGATAAGAAACAGAGCCTTGAGTGTTGCAGCTGCACAAGGGTTACATGAAATGTTGGTGCCAACTTTAATATATGGATGTGAGACAATGATGTGACATGAAAATGAAACATCAAGAGCGAGAGCAGTGGAGATGGGACTGCTGAGGAATGTATGTGAAGTACAGAGAGTGGATAGGATGCAAAATAATGTGATTCATGAAAGATGCAGAGTGAGGAAATCTGTGGGCACCAGAATCGAAGAGAATGTGCTGAGATGGTATGGTCATGTGGAGAGAATGGATAACAATTGAGTGGTGAAAAAAGTGTATCTGATCAAATTTGAAAGAGGGAGGGTGCGAGTTAGGCCAAGGAGAAGGTGGAGGGATATGGAGAGTGAGTGTGTGAGGGAGAGAGGTATGGAAGTCGGTGAGGCTAGGGGACTGACAAGGGGTTGAGCTGGCTGGGTGAATTTTGTGAGAAGAAGTGCATGATCATGGATTTGGCACCTTATTTTAATGTGGCAGCATTTGGATTGACTGTATCAGGTACATTTATGTGAAGCTACAGAATGTGGTGAAAGTTTTTGGCATATCAGATAGAACCAGGATTCCAGGGGTTTGAGTGATGAGTGAATGGAAGCGTGGCCCATTATACTGGGCAAACTTGGGCTGTCTGGACATTGCTACTCCTCACCCTGCTGTAGGATGGGAATGGAGGTCCGGATGATGATGGTGATGATAATAATGTGTGGTGAGGATCTGTAGGATACAAACCACACATTAGAAGGGAGAAACTTAACAGTTCTTGAACAACACTACTTCAGCCGTAATACTTCTGCCATATGTTTGCGTATGTTTAAACTGATTTCATGGTGTCAGTGAGTAAGTGTTAGTAATGTGGTGACATGATCTTACTGAAGAACATTGCACAATCCCCCCCTCCCCCCCCCACACACACATACACACCACCACCACCAATTCTATATCGCTCCATAGAGAAGCGTAGGAATCTGGGGCTAGGTAAGTTGGTCTTGACACTTAAGATGAGAGTGAGAGCAGTGGAAGTTATTTGAGAGGAGCATGTGGAGGCACATGGAAAGACAGACTGACATATGAGGAAGTGAAGGAGCGTTGTGGTGTGAATGTGGATGTGATAGGGAGCATTAGGAGAAACACATTAAGGTGGATTGGCCACGTGGAGAGGATGGGGAGTGTGAGACTGACGAGGAGAGTGTATGTGAGTGAGGTGGAGGGGGGGAGAGGGAGGAGGAGGCCAAGGATGAGATGGAGGGATGGATTGGAGAGGTATATGAGAGAGGGGGTGTGAGCTGGGAGCAGGGTTGTGAAATGGTGGAGGACAGAGTGACATGAAGGCGATTTGTTTGTGGCCACCCCTTATGGGATTGGGGCATCTGGCAGTAGATAGACAGATAGATCTTTCAGAATGTACAATGCTGTCTACCGATCGGCATTTCCGGAATACTATATGCTGCTGAGGGGTTAAGATGGAGAGAGAGCAATTTTTGCATCAAGTTAAAATGAAAAGGGTATAACTAATCCTTCTGCTTTTCTCCCTCCCCCCCACCCCATGCACTGTCAGAGGAAGGGAAGCTTTTTGCAAGAACATTAAAGCAGCTTCGCCACAAGAGCCAGCACTCAGCCGTAACCTCGCCAGAGACACTCATGCCTTATGATCCTTCTGTCCCCCAAGGTGAGTGATGTATCTTGGCCTGGGATCTAGCTACTGGATAAAATAAATATTTCCACACTCCACCCAGGGGTCATTGGTTGACATCAGGAAGGGCATTGAGTCACTAAGTGCTACATGCTTCAACAAAATTCCTCTAACTGGGGTAATGCCTTAACGACATGAAAAGGAGAGTGCATGGCATAAAATTGCATCATCACTTTTGAATTTTACTTCTTTTGGGTGCAGCAAAGGGATGCCTTCATGCAGTGGCACTGAGATAACTGGGCTGCTTCATGACTAGTTATGTAAACATTCCCCAGCTCATTCCTTATGCTCAGAAAGGAGAATGGTAAGCTACAGGAGGAGGAGGGCAACTTCATCCTGCAGTCGACTAAGTTCATGTATCAGATGAGCTTGGGGTTGGAACAACTCCTCCTCCTCCTCCTCCTCCTCCTCCTCCTCCTCCTCCTCCTCCTCCTCCTCCTTATTGTCGTCGTCGTTTCTTATTTTTTTTTTACCTTCTCTCAGTACTTATTTGTACAGTACTTATCTGCAATATGGTACCCCACAGGTCTGAATTTCATCTCCAAGAAATCCCACTACCGTTGTGTGGTGTGCCCTGGCGAGAGGCTGGTCAGTGCACGCCAAGCTGAGAATCACTTCCGTTCTCTCACACACTACAACAACATCATCAGTCATCTTAACAAAATCCAGGTGAGTATATTTTAAGAACCCTGGAATGGTGAGTAAATGATACAGCCTTTGTGATGTATCTGAGAATTTTAAATGCCTGGATGGTTAGTGAATGGCTGATCCATTTGGGTTGAACAGAAAATGGTATAACCTCGTGAATGAAGTAGAATGTTTTGTAGGCTGGAAAGAAGAGAGAATGGTATAGCCCGTGGGATGGAGCAGAGCATTGTATAGCCTGTGGGATGGAGCAGAGAATTGTATAGCCTGTGGGATGGAGCAGAGAATGGCATAGCCTGTGGGATGGAGCAGAGAATTGTATGGCCTGTGGGATGGAGCAGAGAATGGTATAACCTGTGGGATGGAGCAAAGAATGGTATTACTTGTGGGATGGAGCAGAAATTGGTATAGCCTGTGGGATGGAGCAGAGAATGAGGTAGCCTGTGGGATGGAGCAGAGCATGATGTAGCCTGTGAGATAGAGCAGAGAACAATTTAGCCTGTGGGATGGAGCAGAGCATGATGTAGCCTGTGGGATGGAGGAGAGAATGGTATAGCTTGGGGGGATGGAGGAGAGAATGACGTAGCCTGTGGGATGGAGCAGTGAATGGTATAGCCTATGAGATGGAGTAGAGAATGATATAGCCTATGGGATGGAGCAAAGATTAGTATAGCCTATAGAATGGAGCAGAGAGTGATGTAGCCTGTGGGGTGGAGGAGAGAATGGTATAGCTTATGGGATGGAGCAGAAATTTATGTAGCCTGTGGGATGGAGGAGAGAATGGTATAGCTTGGGGGATGGAGGAGAGAATGGTATAGCCTGTGGGATGGAGCAGAGAATGGTATAGCTTATGGAGGAGAGAATGGTATAGCTTGGGGGATGGAGCAGAGAATGGTATAGCCTATGGGATGGAGGAGAGAATGGTATAGCTTGGGGCATGGAGCAGAGAATGGTATGGCCTGTGGGATGGAGAAGAGAATGGTATAGCCTGTGGGATGGAGCAGAGAATGGTACCTATGGGATGGAACAGTGGGCACTTCCTGATTTCTGGATCAGTCCCCCTTCATTTTTTTCTGGAGTGGAGAGTGGGTTACCAAGAGTATTTTTTCAAGTAGCATTAGGTACAGTACAGTCCTGGTGTTTGAACATAATTTTGTTCCAGCAAGAAATATACCCAGAGCTGAACAAAATAATCCAAAGACAACAAAAATAAAAAGTATCATTGAACTGATGGGGTTGATGGACACTGGTTTTGACAGTCTCATGACAAAAGTCTACCCTCAGTGCTGAATGAGAGTCTGGCATTTTCAGCAATAAATTATTAAAGATACCATCATACTGAAGTGGTTAGTAATGAGACAGTACTGTTTATGACAAAATTTCAATTGTGAAAAAAAAAGAACAAAAAAACTTACCCATTTCACTGCAATATTCAGAAGTACTGTATCGGTATCAACTCCAAGTTTTTTTTTTTTTCATCAAACCATGCAGGTTAAAGGGTTAAAAACATAGCCCAAAGGTTTTCACAACACAGTAGTTGAATGTTCCTAGTATTATTCATATTCAGCAAAGAGATGGGGATGTGAGCTGGGAGCAGGGCAATGAAATGGCAGGGGACAGGGTGACATGGAGGCAATTTGTTTGTGACCACCCCGTACAGGATTAAGGCATCTGGCAATAGATAGGTAGATAGAATTGATAGCAAAGAGAAACCTCATCAGATCTTAAGGTGGGAATAAAGGTCAGGGTGATGATGAGAAATCATACTCCATCAAAGGGTAATTTTACTTGTTGGTGGGAATAAGGATCAGGATGTTGATGATAAACTGTGCCAATATCACCAGGAGGAGAAAGAGAAGGAACGCAAGAAGAAGGAAGAGGAGGAGGCCCGGAAAGCAAAGGAGCTGGAGGAGCGGAGGAAACGTGAGGAAGAGGAGGAAAAGACCAAGAAGAGGAAACGAATGAGTGAAGAGGAAGACGACGACGTTGATGACGACGATGACGATGACGATGACAGGAGGGATGGAGATGGTGACAAGGGAGAGGAGATCAGCGCAGAGGATCTTGATAATATGGAAACTGTGGATGAGGCGTGTGATGATGATGCTGGACGAGGAGAAGAGGATGAGGAAGAGGAAGGAGAGGTGGAGGAGGAAGCAGAGGAGAGAGAGAGAGAGGTAGTCGATGAAGAGGAAGAAGAAGTGGAGGAACCAGGAGAGCAGGACCTTAATGATGACAGCATTAATGGGGATGAGTTGGTAAGTCCCCCCCCCCCAATGATCTGGACCTCTTTTCCCACCCTAGGGCAGGGTGAGGAGTAGCAGCACCACACACTTCCATTCACTTATCCGTCATTCAAGCCCATGGAATCCTGACTCCAGCAGATAGGCCAAAAAAAATTCACTACGTTCTTTAGCTTCTCATATACCTATATAACAGAGTCAACCCGAACGCTCTCACGTTGAAAGGGGTGCCAAATCCCTGTTTGTTTGTCTGTTTGTTTTCTGAGCTAATATTAGTATCTGGCAGATGTATGTGAAATGCATGTGTAAAGAAGTATCCAATAAGGAAATATGCAAAAATTATTAAAGTTGTAGAGCCAGGATTCCAGGGACATGCATATTAAATGAATGTGGGGTCCATTTCAATAGGTATGCTGTTTATAGGTCATCCACTTTCATGTTTTCCCATCTTTGTTTCTGGATTCATCCTCCCCATCTTAAGATGGACAGAAGGGTTATGACTGTGTGTGTGTGTTGGAGGGGGGATCCTTCCCACCTCATTTTTTTGTGGAATTTTGAGTTGTGGTGATGATTTGTTAATTGGACATTTGATGGTCTACTGATGTGAAGTGTCAGTCTGGGTGAGAGTCATAAGAGACTTTTGGAATCATAAGGTGAATTAGGCAAGAGCAGGTCTTAATGTTGTTGAAGATTAAGTTTGTGCTCTTTTTTTTTCATGGTTCATGACCTTTATTTATTAATTAATTAATTTATTTATTTTATATTATTATTTTTTGTGAACTTGGTCTCAGAAGTTAGAAAAATTTAGTACACAAAGATAGGCAGTGTAACACCTGGCCAGCCTCTTGCAACATGATGCATTAATGCCAGTGCTTTGTTGATTGACCTAACAGGTGGCTGAATGTTACTTTGTACATGTGATTGATTAGGTGTATGGCCCAAATCACTGAGTGCACTTGATATTTAACTTTTTACGCCTTTCTTTTTCAACTTCATATCATTTATGTAGACTTCAACATGCTTGCATGTGTTGGCCTTGGTCACTGAATGGCTGCATTCCACACTGCTTGATCTTTGGCAGCCTCCCCATTCAGTTCCTTATCCCTGAGGTCACACTCTGACCTAGTCCTAGGTCTTTTTCGGTCTGCCTCCTGCACTCACTACTCCTAACATTCACACTTCTCACATTCTGAACCCAGTTGTCATCCTCCTTCCTTTGCACATGCCCAGACCATCTCAGTCTACCCCTCCTCATCACCACTCCAATGCACTCCAGTCCCATCCTTCCTCTCAACTTTTCACTTAGCTCCCCCTAGGCCTCACATTCAAGGATGCACTACACATCCATCTAATCATTTTTGTTTCTGTACATTTGAATCTACAGCTATCCTCCTCCTTTATTGCTCAGGTCTCACTGCTGCACAGGATTATGCTCTTAAAAAGATCCCTCAGCACGAAGGGAGAGCTCTCCCAGTTTCTGGATAGAGAACACCTCCCTGAACTTCCTGCAGTCACTCTTTGCCCTAGCAACAGAGTTAGCTCCAACCTCACCTCCAGCACATGCATGTCCCCTGAATAACAAAACTTGTCCACACAGTCGAGAGACTCACAGCAAGATCAATCCTTTCACACCTGACAGTTTCTGTATGCTCTCCCTGACACACCACACACATGAAATCAGCATTATCTCATTGTCTTCCTCTAATACCACATCTTATGAACCCACTTATCACAAATACTGCACAAGATGGAATTGCTTTCCATTCCTTTGTGGCAAACCGCAAATGGCCACTCTCCTCCTGCTCTGACAGTATCACTACCAGCCTCAGATATTGCCGCTTATTTTATATGTATTTACTCTCAAGCCCTTGTGCCTCATTCCATCTCTCCAATTACTAAATCATTCCTCTACCTCCATTACATACAACAAGTCAACAGCATACAACATCTCCCATGGGAGCCCATTTCTGAAGCACATGAGAGAGCTTCAAGCACCATGGCACATAGTAAGGGGCTCAAAGACTGACCATTGAAGCATGTCAACATTCATGGAAAACTCATCACTCAAATCTCCATTCACTATAACCTGGGTGCAAGCACCCATGCCTAGCCATACCCACTCTAACCAGCCACTCCTTGATCTCAAGCTTTCTCATTGCCCACACTGTCAAAGGCCATCTCCAGATTTAAAAAAAATAAAGTACAACTCCCATTTCTTTGCAATATTTTTTTTTCCTGAAACTGTCGGACAATGAATATGGCATCAGTGGTCCCTTTGCTGGCATTAACCCAAACTGCATCTTGTCAGTATTCACTCTTTCCCTAATCATTACCTTCATTATCTGGTTCAAAAGTTTTGCCTGTAATTTTCTCTTACCAGGGTATGACCCGTCCCCTTATACATATTTACATTCACACTCTTTAGCCAGTTATCTTGAACAAAACACTCGTATATAATCATATATGTCAAGTCAAAAACTTAACCCACTCATATTTCTTCCGAGGCTTTCATCATTTCAGCAGTCAACCCAGACACACCTGCTGACCCTGCCTATTGCCCTGCTTGCAGTTGCAACATCAGTCAAAGGCCATGGGCCAATTACTGGATCCTCTGACTCCTAACCTTCTTTGTTCCAGTGAAATCCCTCATTCAGCAACTGGTTATAATGCACCCTCCAGGCATCTTTAATATCCTCATTGTTCACCACTACCTTTCTGTCATCATACTTCACACACTGCTCATCAGTGATATTCCTGTTTCCCACTCTTCATCTGATATGCTACCTTAACCCTATGAGGTTTCTGGGCCGGGCACATTACGTCTGTGCTAGAGTCAGCCACTCTCAATCTGACCCGCATCTTCACAGCACGATATTTTTCTTTGATCCCTCTATGTATATACACTTATCATGCTAGAATGTTGGTTCTGGTGTCGTTTTAAAGCTGAATAGTTGTATTTCATCACAGTATGTTCAAAAAAGGAGAAAAAGGAAAATAAAATGTCAAAATGACGAGTTGAAGTTAGGTGAAAAAGAAATATTTATACCTTGCTGTATAAAAAAAACTGATAAAGATATGCAAATCTGGTTCAAACCTTGCAAAACTACAATAAATTACCTTTACAGTGATATATATATATATATATATTATGGTAAGTTTTGCATTTTGTTGCACTGTAAAGCGAAGGGAAAGAGATGCATAATTTTCTTTTAGTCTCAGCCACATATTCGCTTTGCAATCTTTTTCTTTGATCAGTCAGTGCAAACACACATTTTATGATAAAATGCTGGTTGTGGTCTTATTTTGAAGCTAAGTAATTGTACTTTATCATAGTACAAATGTTCCAAAAATGAAAACAAATAAAATAAAAAGTCAAAGTGATGAGTTGAAGTTGGGCAAAAAAAAAAAATTATACCTTGCTATAGAAAAATATCCACCAAGAACAAAGTGATAAAGAAACAAAGCCATGCTTCAGACCAGCTGTGCAGTACATGCCACGCATAGAGCAACCATTCCATGACGTCACGGTCAAATCTTTTTGTTACGTTGCATAAACGCGATTTATGGTGAATATTTTACTAAAGTTTCTTAAAATGACGATTAAAAGCTTCATCGGAATCTCTGAGGTTGGATTTGAAATGACTGTCAAAATCGTCATTGGAATCTCAAAGGGTTAATTACCATATTCTTCCTTTCAGTGCTATTTACAGGGTTCCCATTTCCTCTGGAAAACCTGGAAATCTGGAAAAAAATTTCCAGTCAGGGAGTTTTGTAATTTTTAAAAATATCATGGAAATGTCAGGGAAATTTTTGGTGATTTAAATAGTATGAAGTCCTTAAAAAAAAAGTGGAGAAAGCCTTGTATCATTGTGGAAACCTTGTATCATTTTAGAAACAATCAAGTATTCTTTGCTGTAAAGGATATCTTTATTTTTACTCATCAGTATCTCTACAGTTTTGGCTCTGATACGAGGCTTGTTGGTGTGGCTGGAAGGGGAGGTTTTACTCTTGGGTAATGTGGGAAATTAAAGAAGTACACTATTATGTAAACCACTGTAGATATAAAAATTTACTCAAGAGTAATTGGAGGCCACATTAAAAAAAAGTGTAAAATTACACTTGAAAATTTACTTAGCAAAGTATGAAAATATACCTGGAATTTTGTCAAAAAATTCCTTGAAAAGTCAGGGAAAAGTCAGGGAAATTTTTGCTGACCATGGGAACCCTGTATTTAGGTTATCTGCTAAAAGTCTTTGAGACTCAGAGTTTTCCCTTTATTCTTCTTTTCTAACTGTATGCTTGGCAGCCAAGTATTCCTCTCTGTTAACACCTCTTTTCCATTCACAGACAAGCCTTCTTTTCTCCTTAACTGCTTTTTACACCCTCATCCCACCACCATGTTATTTTATGTCTTGGTGGGCCCTTTGTCCTTCCACACACTGAATCAGTAGTTCTCAGGAGATTGTTCTTCAGAGCTCTGTACTGTTCATTAACACTTCTGTCAGCATCCCCCTGTTCAGTCACAACCCCACTCATCTTGCTATGGAAGGCATCCCCTTCTTTTCCAACTTACTCCATCCATTTTATTGGGATGTAGTGTGGGGCAAAACTGAATGTGGATACAGAGATTGTTATACTTGAGATGGTGCCGGGATTCTAGGGGCTTGAATGATGTATGAGCAAATGCCTGACACTTCACTGAACATGCAGTTGATAGTCCTCCCTCTTTCTTATGTTCTCTTTCCTTGTTTTGGGATCCTACCCCCCCCCCCTCTTATAATTGGTAGAAATTGTTAATGTAGAAAGTGCATTGTACATTAACCAACCAGTCAGTGGTCTGGAGTCCAGTACAGTGGGCTTGCGCAGTACACGAGTGGATGGGCAGTCCACGACCTTGCACACTGTGATTTTGCATACTGTCAATACATAATCTTATGGGAAAAATAACATATGGGCGGAACCCCTTCAGACCTTGATATTTTTTTAATTTTAGAGACATAATAAAGGGAAGATTTTAAAGACATGTACTACAGATGTAACTAAAATAACAAATATGTGGTCAGTCACCTTAAAAACAGTAGACAACAGGCCTGATGGACTTAAATAGCAGGGGTTTTGAGGTGCGGCAACACACTTTGAGTGCTCCCACGCGTGTTTAACGGTTGCCAATGTTGAATTATTCCGGGCTTTGACAAAGAAATTTATGGTCTGTCGAATGTTATATTTCTTCCAGAATGCAGCAACAGTCATTATGGTGAGAGTTGCAGATATACCAAGTGGAGCAGGTGAGGCAGTGGAGGTGGAGGGGATGGTGGCGGGTGAGTCAGGGGAGGTGGAGAGGGGAGGATCCTCCTCCTTGCTACTGCTCACATTTTCAGCAATTTCCTTCATCTCTTCTTGTTTGTCTGTTTCATTCCTTATCATGTATTGGACATTTTTGCAGTATAACAACTTGGCATTCGCAAAATAACTGTTATTCAAGTGAATCTAAACGTTATTATTGAAACTGGGTATCTGTTCTAACTTACCATTATTTCCAAAAACATTATTGTTGAAGTCGTTATTAACAAGATCTTACTGTAGACTCCTCTTGAGCACCATCCCCACAAGCCTCTAACATCATAATGGACGCGTCTTGTGGGGGGGGGGTGTCGTCTAGTCTGGGAAAATAGCAGTTTTGGGCCACTCCTTGCCTCTGCCTCACATATTATGGGCTAAACTTGTGCGTTCAGAGTCGTATGGTTTTGCTTTTGGGTAACTCGTGTAATATGTGATTCGTGTACTGTGCGAGCCCACTGTAGTCTAGCCTTTACCCCTACAGCTCAGAGTGTATTATGAAACTGATTGGTTTCATTTTTAAAAAATTATTATTTTAGGCACGTAATTTAATGTAATAAAATAGAACAAAAATTCATAAGCAATGGAGTAGCACAGTTTAAGAATTGAGACAACTTTTTTTTTCTTTTGTTTCAGGAAGAAGTTGGAGAGGCAATAGAAGAGGAGGAAGAAATGGAGTTCCAAGAAAAGGCTGCCCCAGAGTGAGTTTTACCATCTCTCTTTCTCCTTCCCTCTGTGTGTGTG
>JAGKTI010000488.1:49624-97124 GCA_018397915.1 Birgus latro
TTATGTGTCCCAGTATATATTTTTTATGAAGCATAATTTCAAACCTTGACATCCTTATTTCAAATCCTGGCATCCTTTGTTCCTAATCGTGGAACTCTTTTGTCCATATTTTGGCATACTTCAGTCCAAGCCTTATCTTTCCATCCTGACCTTGGCATATGATGGTCTGAAGGCTTGGCATATTTCATTCTCAACCATGGCATCCTTCGGTCACTCTCAATCATGGGATCCTTTATTCAGTCCCATCCTTGGTATTCTTCTATCTTAATCTCAGTATCTTACGTTCTTAACTTCGTACCTTTCAGTCCTGCCCTTGGTATCCTAGTCCTAACCTTTGTTGGTGTTGTGGGTGGATTACTGGACCACAAGAATGGGCATCCCACCTCATGCCCACGTCTGATTGATAAAGTAGATTATATGGTTAAGATATGGGGGAGACATGGTTCAGATGAACGAGAAATGCAACAGTGAATGCTTTAATACCCATTTTGAGGCCTCATATACCCAAGGTAGGCTCAAAAGTTTATATTAATACTAAATTTATGGTATCATATAGCATGTGGTTTTTAATTCACCACATATCTCAAGTTTGATTAATAAAGTAGATTATTGTATATAGCTAACCTCTGCCAGGCTGATTCTATATGATAGTTTACCTCCCCTGAGTCATTGTTTTAGAACCAGTGTCAATTGTGCCTCTTAAGAGGTTTTCAGCTCAGCCCATGCAGACCATTGTGCTTCATGTGAGCTCTGCTGTATTGAGGAGACATGGTTCAGACAAAAGAAAAATGTAACGCCAACCCATTAATAACCCTTTTGAAGCCTGAGGCTCAAAGGTGATTCAGAAGTTTTAAAATATACTGAATTCATGGTACCACAGCATTTTTTTTTTTTTTTTTTTTTTTTTTTTGTTGGGGGTGGTCGGTGGGGGTGCTCACCATCTACTCACTCAGCGTAGTGCTGCTCTCGGGTATCTGCCCTTTCCTCTCCTCCATCCTTCTTTCTTCAGTCCTCTTCTGTCTTTCTTTCCTTCATTCATTGCTTGTCCTTCTGCCTATTGGTGACTTTACACTCCCTCTTCTGTCTTTCTTTCCTTCATTCTCTCCACATCCTTCTGCCTGTGGGTGACTCTGCACTGATTGACAAGCCAACTGGTTTCCTGTACACCAAGAAACCATTTTCAGTGTTGGGTGATAACCATACGACCAAATTATGGCACCTGGTGGTTAAGAGGGTAATTAAGACACTCCAGTCGGTTTGAGCTTGTGTGGGTTTATATCCAAGGGATGGTCAGGGTTTATTGCTCCTGTAATGCCACGCAGAGATGAGTGAGGCTGATCGCTCTCATCTTAAATGTCAGGACCAACTTGCCATGCCCGGGTTCCTACGTTCCTCATGGGGGCAGCATAGGATTAGTTGATGAATGAATGAGATCATTGGCGTGAATGGGTTAAGAGAGAACGTCTTGCATTGAAAATTACTATTTTATGTACGGTAGTTCTTTATTCCTGTTTTCAGATCGAAAGATGAGGAAGCTTTACAGGAAGGTGAGAAAGGAGAGAGTGAGGTGGAAAGAGAAGAAGAACCACAAGAAGTGAAGGAGGAAGTGCCTGAGAGGAGTGAAGTTCGGGGCCGCACAGGACGGGCAAGAAGGTCACGTGGCCGAGGGATCACCAGGTGCAAGAACTAAGTGGCTGGTGAAGCATTCCTGCCTTCTTTAGGGCACCACCTGAGACCTTTGGAGTAGCAGTGATATAAACACCCAAATAATTGTGTTTCAAGTTAATTATTATGTTAAGTTCTCTTATAAGGTGTCTTTTTACAGTCTTTTTTGCTATAAGTTCACAGGAATTGTAGAATTAATTGCCTCCAGAAATACTTCTTTACCATTTCTCTGCAGTTTGTATAACCAATTAAATGGACAACATTTTGATATTTTGGAACACATCCATGTGCTGTATACTGTAGAAGACTGCCAGTGTTACAGTTTTGTGTAAATGGATAGGAGAAAGGAAGCTACTGCCATTCCCCCCCTCTCCCCCCTCCCCCTCCCCCCCCCCCCCCCCCACACACACACACAAACTGTAAGAGGATGGATGCTGTTTGCAAAATACATGCAGTGCCAGTACAGAGAATGAAATTTTCATCTCCCTTTACCTTACCCTTTGTAGTTGCTTTGTGCAGCATACAGTGAATACTTGATTATTATTATTATTTTTTTTTTAATGTGACTCTATCGGATACGTTTATGTGAAGCTACAGTATGTGGTGAATGTTTTTGGTATATCAGATAGAGCCAGGATTCTGGGGGCTTGAATTGTGGGTAAATGGAAGTGTGGCTCATTGATTAGACAAATTTAGGCTGTGTGGATGTTGCTACTCCTCACCCTGCCCTTGGGTGGGAAAGGAGGTCCAGATGATGATGATGATGATTTAGTATTTTCTTAGTTACCAAGTTTTGCGCATATACAGTGTAGATGGTAAGCTGCTAGGTGCCATCAAGAGTTTTTATGATGGTAGTGAAGCATGTGTAAGGGTTAATGGGCATCTAAGTGAATGGTTCACGATCGGCGTGGGCGTGTGGCAAGGTTGTGTAATGTCCCCATGGTTGTTCAATATATATATGGATGGGGTGATGAGAGAAGTAAAAACACGAGTAATGGAGAGAGGGATGGCATTGGTAATGAATGGTGATGGATAGAAGATCTGAAATTTGTTGTAGACTGATGATACAGTACTGCTTGCAAATACAAGACAAGAACTTGATAGACTAGTGCAGAGTTTTGCTGATGTCTGTGAGTGTCGTGCCTTGAGAGTAAGTGTAGAAAAGAGTAAAGTGATGGTGATTGAGAGAGAAGGTGACTCCCAGTGTGATGTCACAGTGAATGTAGAGAGACTGGAATTGGTGAGAGTTCAAATACATGGGTACCGTAATAGAAAAGTGAGGAAAATGTGCAAAAGATGTTGAAAGTAGAGTGACACAAGAAAGAAAAGTAGCTGGTGCAATGAAGGCCTTGACAAGAAACAGAGGCTTGAGTGTTGCAGCTGCACGAGTCTTGCATGAAGGAGTGTTAGTGCCAACTTATAACAAGTGGATGTGAGACTATTGTGTGGCATGAAAATGAAAAGTCAAGAGTAAGAGCAGTGGAAACTGGAGATGGGACTGCTGAGGAATGTATGTGGATTACAGAGAGTGGATAGGATACGAAATAATGTGATTCGTGAAAGATGTGGAGTGAGGAAGTCGGTGGACACCAGAATGGAAGAGAGTGTACTGAGATGGTATGGTCATGTGCAGAGAATGGATAATAATAGAGTGGTGAAAAGGTATATCTGGGCAAATTTGGAGGAGGGAGGAGGCAAGGTAGGCTAAGGAGAAGGTGGAGAGATATTGTGGATGAATGTGTGAGGAAGAGAGGTTCGGAAGTCAGTGAGGCTAGGGAACTGACAAGAGATCGAGCTGGCTGGATAAATGTTGTGAGAAGAAGTGCATGATCAGGGATTTTGGCACCCCATTTTAACGTGGCAGCATCCAGACTGACTTTATCGGATATGTTTATGTGAAGCTACAAAACATGGTGGATGTTTGCTGTATAAGATAGAAGCAGGATTCTGGGGGCTTGAATGATGAATGAATGGAATAGGGCCCATTGGATTGGGCAATTTTGGGCCTTCTGGACGTTGCTACTCCTCACCCTGCCCTAGGATGGGAAAGGTGGTCCGGATGATGATGATGATGATGACCAATATTACACGCTTAATTGAAGCCTGAAAAAGGATATTTAACCTTTTCATCCATAGTGTCTCTCTCTTTAGAATGAAGTGGAAAATGTTCTTGCGTCAACTCAAATCAGCTAGAATGGATGTCCTCAAGCTGATGAGTTAATTGCAGCAATTTTTTACCCTGAAGGTTGAAGGACTTTATCTTAACTGGAAAGTCTTGTGACATTATTCAGATTAAAATTTAAAAAAATATTGGACTGAGAAGTTAACATATTTCAGTGTGTTCTATAAAAGAAACTTGGAAGAGGGAAGAATGGTGTTGGTGGATCCATCAGTGCTGTTGTAAGGGCCTTATGTTTAGCTTAGCTTGTGGTACCAGATGGCTGATGCCACTCCCTGCCATATCTATACCTTGTTCACTGATGGTTGGCATCTGGACCTAAACAGACAACACATAAGAAGTGGTCACAAATGGAATCTTTGTCTGGTTGCAGCCTACCCCATTTTGCTTTGTTTGATGTGTAGGGGCATAAGATTTGGCCGCTCTAGTCCAGTGTATTAAAGGGTTGAATTAAAATCTGCTTCCCATGGGATAATGTCATTTTCGAAAAGCCATCAGCCATTCTGACTTGGGCACTGTTACAATATTTATAACATTTTAACTTCAGTATCCTATTGTGTACCTTTGAAAATAATTTAACATTTTTACTAGCCTCTCACACTGAAAGCATTTTCATTTGTAAAGTGAATTAAGTAATAAAATGATAAGTTATCAGTTGACAGATTGCCTGTATATCCTGGTATTGTATCAGCCAATTTGCAGCTTCCAAAAGAACACCTCTAAGCCCCAGATATTAAGCTCAGTGAATACAGTATAGGTTTGATCTGTTTTGCAACCATAGGTCGTATGCTTATTCAAGAACAATGTGTAGTGAGCAAGTTTAACTTAAAAAAAAAAGGCATGTTTTATAATTCCGTTTAGTTTCTGGAAATACTGTATCATCTAGAATGTTGTTTTTTTTAGAGCATTGTTTGTAATTCCAGCTATATGGGAGGAAGATGGCAGTAAAAGAAAAAATATACTTTTCTTCTATTTTGTTATATTTAAGGTAATGTAGGTTGAGCAGGAAGTTTTAAAAAAATGTAGATGATAGAATTAATATTCTACTGGTAATTTTATAAACATCATCCTGTCCCTGCCTCCCTGGTTCACAGTAGGTGGTGCAGGAGAGGGATGCCTTTACATGATGGTAGTGATATAACTAGTCAGCTTGGCTGTCTAGCTATAAATATCCCCTCACCTCCCTCCATATCTCCCAGAAAGGAGAATTGTGTATTGCTGGAGAAGAGCAACTTTTCAGCCAGCAGTTCACGGGGTCAAATTCAGATGAACCTGCTGTTGCAACTACTACAACACTAGATGGTACATCCTCACCAAAAAGTACCTGAACACCTGATCACTCTGGATTTGAAAGTGTGCAAAATGTAACCTGTAATCTCACAGTGGCTGCCATGCCTGATTTTAGATTGAAACACTCTTGAGCTATTATGCTGATGTGTGATACAGTAACCATTACGGACAGTTACCCACAAGGTGGGCTGTTTTCACATTCTTCTGTTCTGTATTTCACAATGCTTGGTTTTTGCAGTATTCGAATACTATTTGGTGAGACTGTATGTGAATCATTCAGCAGGGACTGTGAGCACTTTCCTGGGATTATGAAACAGAATGCACTACACAGTGCATTTACTATATTGTTTCAACATTAAAAAAAAGTCATCTGTATTTCTGTAGCTTTTTTCGACACCAGTGGTTGAATGAACAGCATGACATAATGTGTGTGGCTTAGCACATAATACTTGAAGATAATAATCTTTTTTGAATATTTCCTAATACAGCACTTAACAACAGTACTCATAGTAGTGCACTTACCTACACATTTCATTAGTGGAAAATAGGATTTGGATTATGGTGATGGTCATGACAGTGACTAATATCACTACACTACCATTTTTTTTTCCCCTTCACTCTTACATTGTTCATTGGTTAGTTATACCCAACACCTTTATTGTAATATGGTACAGATACCATATTCACTGAATGATCAGCTGATAGTCAGCTGATAATGAGAATGCTTCTCAGAAAGGGGTAAGGTATAGTGCTGATAGAGGAAGATAATATTTTATGTTTCTCCTATGCTCCTCAAGAAGCAACACTGGATTAGATAATGGATGAATGAATAAATGCATGATTAAGTAGAGAATGGAATGGTACATGAGAGAAGGCAGAGGGAAGAACCATGGGGTGTGGAAGATGAGAGTGACGTGACAAGACAGTAGGTAAAAGACTATGCGTGGTGTAAATTTAAAGAATACTGGAAGGGGTACCCAACATTGCCTGGGTAAAATCCTATTGGTATGCTCTGTGTTTTTAAAGTGCGACTTCTTGCTTTCTAAGACTCAGGCACAAGCCTTGGGTTCTTTACTTCAAGACTGGACCAGAACATATACCAAAGGAACAGGGCAAAAACACAGAGTAACCAGTATTACACCCATAATAACACAGATTGACAGACACAGTACAATATAGAATATCACATGTGGCACTTACAGATTCCCTTATGGTACAATTAGAGCAACACACAAACGTAGCAGAGTGACATCTTAGGAACTATAAGTCTGGTGCTCACTATAAGTCCTAACTGGGGCCACACACACTGTTCAATATTAGTCCGGTATCACAGAGCCTCGTGATTAATTCACTCATGACACTGGGGGAGAACTGAACCTTCACCTAGATAAGTCCCATGAGTCACCAGGGTCACCAGCAGAGGTACATTGTCATTGGGGGAATCGTCACAGAAGGAGGGATGTTCAGGGCATTCTTAACTCCAGGTACCTGACAAGGTCTTATACAGGGAATGGGGAGTTACACATACTGGTGGGGATTTATACTAGGGAAAAGGAACACTCACTTTTCAGGGGTTTTGCCCTGGAAGGTTCAGGTGGCGGCCCGGTGTAGGAGGGAGGCCGTCCAGGTGGAGTGTGGGTGCCTTGTGATGTGCGCAGCGTAACGGTGTAGAGGGAGGTCCATTCTGATTCCTCCGCGAGGTGGCCTTGGGAGTAGTCTGGCCCTTGGGGCCGAGGGAACAAGGCCAGAAGTCGGGCAGCCCTACGCCGGCCTCTGCACGTGGTAGGTGCATGGTGGGCGGCCTTGGGCCGGGTGAAGCCCGGGGTTGGTGGCGTGCCCCTCGGTGGCCGGGGTCTGCAGCCTTGTCAGGGAGGGGAGGCCGTCAGGGATTGTCTGTGGCAGCGGTGTCCCTGGGAGTCCATCAGTGTCCGGGAACGTAGGGGGGACTGATGGATCGCCAGGACGCCCACGACTGGTCTGCTCCAAACCTCCTGCCACAACGTACCTGTGAGGGAGCAGTCTCCGCCGCAAGTGGTATGGGGGGAGGAGGAGTGGCGTCTCACCCAGCCACAGGAGGGGTGGGCTGATCCAGAGGCATGCTCCTCTGTGGGAGCCTCCTGACTGGTGGAGGAGGGAGAACCGGCGGTCACTGTAGCACCAGTCAAGCAAGGCAGTACTCCCAGGGTGGATGGAAAGCTGATGAAAGGGAGAGCTAGAGCTCTCATTTCATCAGCCCTCAGGACTATTTTCTGACCATCCCCCTTTGCTAAACTTTTTCAGTGTCTTAATAACACAGAGAGTAGGCCAGCATCCTCTCCAAAACAAGTTTCTCTAACTGTCAACACCAAACTACATGCATGCTACACACTACACTTCCTTTTCAAAATTAAATAAAATCAAATGGCGACGAATAACATAGCCTCGGAGTCCCCGGGGGGGGGACCATAAATGCCCCCACCATCCGCCCCTCTCCCGGTGACGACCCTAGGAGCTGCCTGGAACCACTGTCTGAATCACTCCTTCATTTCTGCAACATTCACAGCCTTTCCTCTAACTTTCGCTCTGTTGAGCACCACCTCTCCTCATTTAAACCTGACCTTCTCTTCCTCACAGAGACTCGGCTGTCTGAGGCAACTGACAGTAAACCCTTTTCTGTATCCTCCTACTTTATTCTCATTTCAAAGCCAAAGGTGGCTGTTGCATATATGTACGCAACGATTTATCTTGCTCTCGTGTTCCTTAACTTGATTCTTCTGAATTTTCTACTCTCTGGCTTCGGCTGCTCGGTCATTCTCTTACTAAATATATCTGTGCTGTTTACTTATCTCCTAATTCTACCATCAAAAATTCTTTGACTATCTTACTTCTACGGTAGAACACATTCTATCCATTTCTCCTTTCTCTGAAACCTCCATTCTAGGAGATTTCAGTGTTCACCACCACCTTTGGCTGTCCTCTCCTTTCACTGATCCACCTGGTGAACAAGCCTAGAGCAACTTGTACAGCACCCTACCCGTATCCCTGACCGCCTTGGAGAGAATTCCAACATACTTGACCTCTTCCTACCAACTAATCGTTCTGCTTACACTGTTAATCTTTTCTCTCCGTTGGGCTCCTCCGATCATAACCTTATTACCTTGACCTATCCTATCGCCCCGGTATGGCCTGTGAACCCTCCAAAGAAACATTGTCTGTGGCACTTTGGGAGCTGCGGATTGGGAGGCCCTCAGGCAGTACTTCTTTGATTTTCCTTGGAATGATTATTGCTCCCATGGCCGGGAGCCATCTGAGTGTGCCTTGCGCATTACGGAGGTTATTCTCTCGGGCATGGAAGCATACATTCCTTTCTCATATCCTCTGACTAATGCAAGAAAGCCTTGGTTTAATCACACTTGTTCTAGTGCTGTCTGCAACAAGGAAAGGGCCTATAAAAGGTACCGGAGCCAACTCACCCCTGAATCACATCTTTTTTATATTTCTCCCTTGAATCGTGCTAAGTCTGTTCTTTGCTCTGCTAAAAATAATTTCATCCGTGCTAAATGCTCTCAACTCTCCAACTCGAATTTTTGTCGCTCCTTCTGGCACCTTGCCAAAAACCTTTCTAACAACTTTACCTCATCATCCTTCCCTCTTCTTTTCTGCTTTGATGCCTCTGTAGCTATTTTTTCTACTGATAAAGCAGATCTCTTCGCTCAGACTTTTTCCTCCAATTCCACCTTAGACGATTCCAGTGCTATTCCTCCATCACTTCCCCCCTCTGACTTCCTCATGACTGACATTAAAATTTCTTCAGCTGAAGTATTTTCTGCCATCACTGGCCTTATTACTAACAAGGCACATGGGCCGGATGGAGTCCCTCCTGTTGTCCTCAAAAATTGTGCTTCTGTGCTTACACCCTGTCTAGGTAAACTCTTTCGCCTTTGTCTATCAACTTGTACCTTTCCTTCTTGCTGAAAGTTTACTCTCATTCAGCCAGTCCCAAAGAAGGGTGACCATTCCCAACCCAATCGTCCAATTGCTTTAACATCCTGTGTCCCTAAAGTTTTCGAGTCAATTCTTAACATAAAAATCTTAAAGCATCTTTCCTGTCACAACTTTCTTTCTGATTGTCAGTATGGGTTCCGTCAGGGACGCTCCACTGGCGATCTTCTCACCTACCTTTCGGACTCCTGGTCATCCTCCTTTCAGGACTTTGGCGAAAGCTTTGTGAAATACAGGAGTTAGGGGTTAGAGCCACCAACCACCCGGCAAGCAGAGCAGACGACACCAGCTCCCCCAACCCCTCCCAGATCACCGGGAGATTACCACCAGCGCAGCGCGGCTGGGAGCAGGAATGACCTACCTGTCCGACTCCCTGGCGCCCCTCTTGTGCTCAGATGAGGGCCCGGAAAGGTAGCAGTCGCCGGCACCTTGTCTCCAGCCGGAACACAGCTCTGCAGGTAAGGGGTGGAGTTTACAACTCCACACAGCGCCGCGGTACTGACAGAGTTCGTACCGGGTACGGGGCAGAATGGGCCACAGTCCGTTCCCCAGCTGTCTCCCCACCACAGGGCCCCGACACGGGCGCATGTCGGCCCGTCTCCTGTAGGCGTTCCCCCAAGAGCGGCACCGCGGTACTGGCCACGAGCCGTACCGGGCATGAGGCAGGATTGGCCATAGTCCGTCCCTCAGCTGCTAGCGATCAGAGCTCACTGATACAGGCCATAGCCGTCCCAGAGCTCACCTCCTTGGCGTTAGCCACGAGCCACGCCCAGCCTAACACAGTGCAGGCCACGAGCCACCAGGGAAATAGGCCCAACACAGTGCAGGCCACAAGCCGCCAGGAAGATAGACCCGACACAGTGCAGGCCATAAGCCGCCAGGTAACCAGGTCTAACACGGAGCAGGCCACAAGTCGCCAAGGAAGTAGACCTGACACAGTGCAGGCCACAAGCCGCCAGGAAACCATCTCCCCCTGTGCCCTCTCGACGCCAGCCACGAGCCACATCAGACCAAACACCGTGCAGGCCACCAGCCGCCAAGAAACTAGACCTAGTGCAGTGCAGGCCACAAGCCGCCAGGCAGCTATCCCTATGGCCCCGCAGGCGTTGGCCACGAGTCACGCTTGGCCCAGTACAGAGCAGGCCACAAGCCGCAAGGAGAACAGGCCCAGTACAGAGCAGGCCACAAGCCGCCAGGAGAACAGGCCCAGTACAGAGCAGGCCACAAGCCGCCAGGAGCACAGGCCCAGTACAGAGCAGGCCACAAGCCGCCAGGAGAACAGGCCCAGTACAGAGCAGGCCACAAGCCGCCAGGAGAACAGGCCCAGTACAGAGCAGGCCACAAGCCGCCAGGAGACTGCCCTCCCCGTAACCCACCAGGCGTTGGCCACGAGTCATGTCGGGTCCGGAGTAGAGCTGGCCATAGTCCGCTTCCCTCCTACGGGAGTACCAGCCGTCGGAGAAGGCCCCACACCCGAGACGTGGCAGAGTCTCACCCGGGACCTTGGTTCCCTGCGACTCCACCCGGGTGACCAGCTGCCGGACCAGAGCCCCCGTAGACCTCGAAGCCGCCGCCGAGCCCCATCCACCACTACCCCGGGCCGAGCTTCCCGTGAGGCCTCCCTGACGGCGCCGCCGCCCTCGAGCCGTTGCCGCAGCCCAGCCGCCCCGGGTTCCAGTTCCCTGGGTCTCCTGCAGCCCCCAGAGTTACCCCGCACACCAGGGCGCGACCTACCGGTGGGCGAGGTCTCCCGACGACGCTCCCAGATCCGACGTCAGGCCCGACTCCTAGCTCTCTTCGGGCCGAGCCCTTAGCCCCACGGCCACGTGTGGGGACCCTGCCCAGGAGCGCGCCACTCCGCCCCTGTTCCCTCCTGACGGAGGAATCGCCCTGGGCCCGTCAGTGTCGCCCAAGTGAGGGACTATCGATATATATGTGTGTGTACCCGTAAGCTCAGTTCTAGTGTGCATCTGCAGGATCTTACGAGTGATTCCTTACCGTGTGTCCTCAAGTGAAGTGACCAGGAACCCCGAATAAGATTGGACGTGCCGGTAGATAGAACGAGGCCGGACCTATATCGAAAGGCAGAGTCCTGTTGCCCTAGACCGTCTCAGGTGACAACCTAGACCTCCCCCCTGTGTATCCTTGTGTCTTGTGCGGGTGTTTACGCTCCCCCTCCCCTGTGTTCAGTAAATCTGCATCAGCCCCTTGCCTTAGCCGTGTGGCCAACCCGGGCATACCAAGTACGACAGTCCCCCCTCTGTTAAATACCTCTACGTGCGACCCTACCTGTGATAGGCGCCCGGCCGCCAGTTACCTGAGTCACAGGTGTAAAGTAAGATATACATGTATACAGTGCCGTCCAGTGCTATACGGGTTTTAGAGATTGTGTCAAAGCCGTTCCTGTGTCCGAAGATATAATTGTGTTGTATGTCACACGAGTGTCGGGTGAATAGTACCATACTTAACCAAGAAAGGTAAAGTGACAGATAGCAAATGGTACAGTGTTCACTTGCCCCTCCCGGCAATCCTTTGTAATACCTATGATGTATTGTCCTGTGTCTTATGTGTAGAATACATGTGTGATATCCACTGCCTTGTTTTTGTGTCCAGTCCTGCTCTTCGGAGTTACCTCCCAGTCTAGAATAGGGACCCGCTTTAGCCTGCGTATTTGAGGGCGAGAAACCGTCCCACAAACACGTGTATTACTGGTTTGCCTGTGTTTTTGCCCTGTTCCATTGGTATGTTATATGTTCTAGCTCGGTATTGCAATAAAGAACCCAAGACTTGTGTTTGTGTCTTAAGTTACGGAGCGAGAGGTCGCGCCATAGAACTGAGCATACCAATGATAATCAGTCATCAGGAATTATGTACAGTACGGTATAGAGGAAGAACTGATTGACTGAAATATTTAATGCCGTAAAGTTATGCAGACTCTACATACACAACACACCTTCTTCAGTAAAAGCATTGTTATAGCTAACTAATATACAATTAAGAGACAGGACGACACGCTGGGGAGCAAATAAAACTGCCCTGTGTGAAAGGAAGATCTGGAACCAGTTTATTACAATATATGGTGTCCTATGAACATTTAAGAAGAGTGCGTCCATTTTATTGTTGAAGAACTTTTAGGTCAGCTATTTAGAAAAGATATAAAAGAACAGACCAAAAGAGCAATATATAATTTTTTGAAAATACGATAGAAGAAAGTAAAAGATTTGGAGCCCAGAGAAAAAACTAATGAAGATACGGCACCGTTGAAAAGGCTACGCTTTCCGACTATCACCTGAACCAGTGCGGTGTCGACGCCTCTTGCTGTGGCTCATTGTAAGTTACATTTTTGGTTTTTTTTTCCTTGTAGAGGACAGATCCAGTTGTGTACTGTAGGCCTGACCACGAGCACACTGACATCAGACATGGTATGTTGGACTTAACGAAGTAATGTAGCTGGCGTATATTGTCTTCTTGTAACGATGGGGGTTAGCGGTAGGGGGGAGGAGGTATGTTTACCAATTACGTCGTGTAGAGTACCATTTTGGGTTTACGTATAATAACAGACGCAACCAACTTTGTGTGAGAGAGGCTAGTTATTAGTGGCAATGATCCATGTAAGTTTGTGCGCTGTTCTTTGCTCTTGTGTGAACAAATGTGATAATGGTGTTTCACTGATCCTCTGGCTGATTTTCCCCAGGGTACGTTGCATATCAAAATTACCCGATGTCAAAACTGAAAAAGAGGTATTTTAAAATATTCTGAGGTACATTTTTGGACATGCCGTAGGAGAGCACCCATTAACACATGAAAGTTTTATGACAGGGATTGTCTTTCTTAATTGGTAATTAAGTTTTGACACAAATTCTGTGGAAATATGTTTCACAAGATTGTAAAATTCAATAACGATACCCAAATTCTGTGAAAATAACATGTTACCCAAGAGCACGAAGTTAGATTTGTTGACGGTGGTGGCCAGGTTTGTTGACAGTATCCTACAGAAGGCAGTGGATCAATTTGAACCTTAAGCTCATTCGTCCCTAAATCGTTCAGGTTAAAATTAAATTAAGATTAATTCTGAACCAAATGAATGTGGACTTTCCATATTTTCTGTTGAAATGAGTCTCGCAGGTTATTTGTCATTTTCCTGGATTACCGTAGCTACTGAGCATTTTTATAAACTTACCTCTGAAAGCTGTAAATGAGGATTTAGACTGCTTATATTCCGCTGACATCCACTAGTCACTGGCCATTTCAAATGTTCCTAATGCACAGTTTTAAATTTGAAAGCTGGCTGGCAAAGGTTGGATTAAATTAGGTTAGGTTTGGTGAAAACGTACTCTTTATTTGAAGCAGTAGAGGATCTTACCATTTCGATTCATATTCCTCCAGTTTGTTTTCTGTATTTTTCTGACTATTTTCTGGATGGTAAGTTACCTTTTCATGCTGAAAGGCTTCCCACTTTTAATCATCACATTCCTTAAACTCTTCCTATGATTGTCTTAACCATTTTACTCAAAGTAGGTTTTCGCTTCCCTACTGGATGCTAGGTTAGATTAGGTTAGATCAAATTGTTAGGTACCACTAAGCTAGGCTAGGTTAGGTTTAGTTAACCCCTTAACCACGGGTCGTCACTTTTGTGACAGTCAGGTGCAATGGATTGTACCGTGGGGCGTCACTTGAGTGACTCTGGGTTATTTTTAATTCGCCCGGGCTTTCAGGTGGTGACTTGTATCATCTATCAGCACTGCTAGTGTCCAACAATAGTCAAAGCTGCTAATGTCATCAGTACTCCCATCCATTGTTGACAATTTAGCCATTTTTCCCCATTCTAGACTCCCCTCCCTACCTCCCCTCCATTACCCTCTCGTGTCGTCTGCTCAGCCGCTCTGCGCTAAGTAGATCTTCCCCGGATTTTTCCACTGTTTTCATCCATTGAAATGAGCCCTACACCCTATTCTTATACAAAATAATATATATACAGTATATAAAAAATAAGGTAATTGTTAGTGCCTTACACCTGGAATTGGCTAATTATCACTTGGCAACATCCAGCCTGCACTTGTTCGCTAATTTCCTCTGCTTTTTTTTCACCGTGAAATATGCCTTATGAGCTACTCTCTTAATATATATGTATATAAGAAAGGAAGGGAGAAGCCTGAGTGATATTTATATTCACCTGGAACTACCTAATTTATTATGTATTGTCTAGATTTCCTATGACTTATTTCTTAGCATATACATTAGCAGCTGACACTTTTAACTCTTGGCTACCGAGATACAGTCAGTTCGCTCTCGTCATTCACGGTGAAGTGACGCCCGTCCATTTCTGCTGCTTTTGCATCTATTATAAATGGCCCTGTGACCTCTACCTCTACTAAACATCGTGGGGGAAGCGGTAAAGGACCGTAGATATATATAAGTGTAATAAAGTACTAGAAATAAAGTGTGAGTGTGTATGTGAGTAAGAAATGACAGAATACCAGCAGCGAATTAGCGCGAGTTGGAGGCTTGTACGCACTCGAAGTTTACATTGCTTTCACAGTTTTTTTTTTTAATATGGATTCCAAACTACTTGGAAATTATTGAATATTGTTTCTATAATATCTGGCAGTGGTATTCAGATTAGGGGATGTCGGGAAGTGTAAAGTGGAGACTTAGTTACCCAACTTCAGAAGTCTCCACAAGTCCTACGGTAGTCGACGAGTGCTAAAAAAAACATCCCAGGAGAAAGCTGAAGGTATGTGCCATATGCATATATATAATTATAATATTCTAGGACTAATAACTGATTTTTGGCAAATATTTTAAAAAAGTCAGTCGGAGTGCAAATATCCCTGCGGGAAGGGCCCGGCGCGCCTCCGACAACCCCGCAGTGTAGGGGTTAACCACTTAACCGCGGGGCGTCACTCTCGTGACGGTTGGTGACAAGGGATCAAACCTATTGGGAAATAATAGATTAGTGTTTCTAGTGATAATATCAGGCATTGGTATAAATAGTAAGGGCTGTTGGGAAGTGTAAATGTGGAGATTTCGTGAGCCAAATTTGGAAGTCTCCACAAGTCATACAATAGTCAACGAGTGCTAAAAAAACATCCCATGAGAAAGCTGACGGTATGTGCCATATGCATATAAAATTATAATACTCTAGGGCAAAAAACGGATTTTTGGTAAATATTTTCAAAAAGTCAGTTGGAGCGCGAATTACCGCCACCGGGAAGGGGAAGAAACTCCTTGAAGGACCCTGCGGTTTAGTGGTTAAACACTTAAAACAGTCCTCCCTTCCACAATTGACACTGACAAGTAAAATGAGTTGGCACAATGGAACATAGTTAAAAACAACGGGGAAACGTATTTTACATGAAACATTTAGTTAAATAATAAAAATATAACTCTTAGGAAGAAGAACTGTCTATCTGTCTATCTATTGCCAGATGCCTTAATCCTGTACGGGGTGGCCACAAACAAATCACCTCTATGTTGCTCTGTCCCCTGCCATTTCACTGCCCTTCTCCCAGCTCACACCCCTCTCTCTCATATACCTCTCCACTCCATCCCTCCATCTTATCCTTGGCCTCCCTCCTCCCTCTCCCCCCCTCCACCTCACTCACATAGACTCTTCTCGTCAGTTTCTCACTCTCCATCCTCTCCACATGCCCAAATCACCTTAATGTGTTTCTCCTAATGCTTCCTATCACATCCACATCCACGCCACAATGATCCTTCACTTCCTCATTTGTCAATCTGTCTCTCCATGTGACTCCACATGCTCCTCTCAAATAACTCATTTCCACTGCTCTCACTCTTGACTTCTGTCCCTCCAACATGGTCCAAGCTTCACGTCCATATGTTAGAGTTGGTATCACAATACTGTCATGTAGCAGCTTTTTCATTTCCATGCTCATTTCCCTATTTCTTATCACTGCTTTCAAGGAAGCAGCAACTTTTCATCCCTGCTGCGTCCTTTCAAGGACTTCACCCTCCAGACTTCCATCCTTACTCATCACACAACCCAGGTGCTTAAATGCACTCACATTTTCCATATCCTCCTCATCCAATCTCACTGTACATTCACTGACTTCACTTCTCTCACAGACCATCACTTTACTCTTCCCTACATTCACTTTTAGATTCCGTTTCTTACACACACACCCAAACTTATCTACCAAGCCTTGCAGCTCCCCTTTGTCAGTATCATCTGCAGACAACAGTACAGGGAGTTCCCAAACACTGCCCTCTGTCACTAGGGGCACTCCAACATCCACTGCCCGACCTTGTACCACATCTTTTTTATAACCCCACCCATGTACAGATTGAACAGGCATGGAGACATGACACATCCTTGTTTCAGTCCAACCTTCAGATGGAAAAATTCACTCAGTTTGCCATCCACATGCAATGCAGCCTTAGCACTCTCATACATACTCTTCATAGTATTCAGCAACTTCCCATTAGTACTTTCCACAATCCTTGTCTCTCCACCCTGTCATATGCTTTTTCCAAATTCATGAAGGCTGCATACAACTTTTTTCCTTTCTCTAGAAACTTTTCCACTAAAGATCTAAGAATGAATATCTGATCTACACAACCTCTTCCCTTCCTAAAACCTCCCTGTTCTTTTCCAACTAATTCATCAGTTATTTCCCTAACTCTGCCAGTAAGTATCCAACCATATACTTTTCCTATTACACTAAGAAGGCAGATGCCCTTATAATTACCACACACTTCTTTTTCCCCTTTTCCTTTGTGCAGGGGAATAATTATACCTGATTTCCAATCCTCTGGGACTCTACCTTCCCCAGGCCAGTCTGGACACCTTCCACATCCATTCTACTTCTGTCTCCTCCCCCATGTTTCAGCATTTCACCACACACTCCATCAATTCCTGGGGCTTTCCCCATTTTAACTCTCTTCATTGCTTCCACCACTTCCGACCTACTGATTTCTTCCTCGCTTCTCACAGCCCTCCTTCTCCCAGCCATTCCCCAGTCACTTATACTTGCATTACTTTCATTCTCTATGTTCCACAATTCATTAAAGTGTTCTCTCCATCTCTTCACTTTCTCTCCCTTCCCTGCTAGTAATCTACCATTTTTATCTTTCACACCCCAACTAACTTCGTCGGTAACCTGGTTAACTCTCTTTACCTCTTTTCAGAAAATTTTCTTATATTCCCTCCACTTTACACTCAAATTCCTTCCACATTCTTTATCCACTCTCTTCTTACTCTTTCTTACTAATCTTTTCACCTCTCTCCTCCTCTCTACATATAACTCTCTCCTCCGTCTCTCAGGTTCTTCGACGCCCCTGCTCCTCATCCACTCATTATATGCTTCCTTCTTTTGTGCCACGGCCTCTCTCACCTCTTCAGTCCAATATGCTTTTCCCTGAACCCCCTTTCGCCTTCTTTTCATCCCACACACCACCTCACATGCTGTACAGATTTCTTCTGTGAAAATCTTGCACACGCCTTCCACGTCCTACATCTGCTCCAATCTGTATTTACCCAGTTGCTCCTCCACTTCTCTTTTATATTCTGCCTTTATTCCACCCTCTTGTAACTTTTCTACCCTCCTTGTAAGAACTACTTCCTCCTGTCCTGATTTGATAATGTGCTTCTACTGTTTCAAATAAAGTGTACATTTATCAGTTTAGTGAAAGTGATGTTTCCCATAGCATTGACACGGTTGTTAGTTTTCTTTCTCTGTGTACATTTAAGTATGTTTGATACACTGACTTGTCCAGTCAGAGCACTGTTTGGTAAATGACGCGACCATTTGGAGAAATTGTTGGTAAACACATTGCCGGAGGTGACCTGGGTGCTTCTTTAAATACCCAGAATTTGGTACTGATATCTTTTGTTTTTTTTCAATCACTTCTTACAGTCAGAATTCAATACTTAACTGTTTTGGATATGTACCAAAATTACTTTCCTTCAGATCGTGAGTTTATAAGAATATAGTTGGGCTCGTTGTGCCCATTTGTTAAAGAATTACCAAATTAAGTTTGGTTTGGATGGGTTAAGTTGTGATAGGTTTGGGTAGGTCATACTAGGTTAGGTTAGGAGGGACATATGTTTGGTGGTGGATTGACTTTGGGGGCAAATCAGCCATAAAGCTAACATGCCGGGTGGCTGCATGCCACGATTTGTGTATAAAATTGGTGATTTTATAATTAATAGCTCTCTTCTAAATTATGCATATCTGCAGCTTTCAAAAGCTATTGCAATAATCATTACATGTATTGTTTATTAAGAAAAGTATATGGTTGTAAATTTTATGCATGGGCTCCCCTGCAGTTTCACCATTATTACCTTTACATAATATGTATGTTGGTAAAAACCAGTAGGTCTAAATTAAGCCAGTAGTACTAAGAAACATTTTTTTTTTTTTTTTTACATACCCCGGAGAGCAATTTAAATTCTCTAAGAATGTTTGGGCTTGTTTAAACTGGGCATTATGCCATTCTGCTTTTGCTGGGAGGCCACCATTTTCCTGCATCCCTTTAAGACAAAATATCATACAGTGGGGTAGTCAGGCACTTTGCAAGGTACTGTAATTGAGCCACTACGGTATTGTTTATGACTCGTTTGGAGTTTGCAACATGAGATGTAGTTTCACATGTTTTCTGATATGCATTTTTGAAGAAGAAAATAAGCTGGTTTGTAACTATTTACAGCTCGATTGATATTGCGGTAGAACTTTACCACATGGGTGTGGCAATTCTTCCTGTCTTTTTACATTCTCGTGTTTGTAAGGATGGTAGCTTTAGTATAATATGCAACATTGGTAACTGCTTGTTGATCAGACAACAAAACAAAAAAAAAAAAGAAAAAAAAAAGCTATTTTAAGATACAAGAAGCTGCCTGGATGTCCATAACAGTTTGTCAACTGGTGATCCCACAGACGCCTAACTTTATCCCCCAGACCTATGATTTTAACCACCTGGGATTGTCGCAAAACCTGATATAAGCCCTCAGTTCCTGTTAGACCAACTTCTACCCTAACCTATCCTAATCAGCCTGTGGAAGATTGATGTGAACTGGAAGTTTGGAAGACCTGCATCTGTGTGGTAATTTATTAATGATATTGCTTATGCAATTCACTGAGGGGTCATTACATTATGAGGAACCTTACATTCGGAGACAGGTTATTGAACTACTCTCAGATATATGTGCAAAAGAGTGCAATATAAGCAAATGGTTTTTACAAGATTTGTTAACAACACTTCACTCTACATCATACCCGAGTCTGATTGTTTGTATGTTTTAGTTTGGATTTTCAAAAGTTGTATGGGGAATGTTACCACTCCCTCTTGTAGTTGGTATAAGTAATTTCAATAAGTCTGTAATTTGACTGGTTCAGTCAAGGAGTGTTTCATATCAGTAATATATATGTCAGTAGATAAGGATCATAACCATACCCAGCAAATTTGATTATTGCTAATGACTTGTGCTGTTAATTAAAATGTGACCATGAGACACTACCGAAAAAGTGAGAAACGTTACTTGTGCGAATTTTATTGAAATACTGTATGATTATACAGTCAACCCTTATTACAGTTAAAGTATTGTATCACAAACATATATAAAATGTGTATATAATAAACTATCCAGAAAGTGGTTGATGGGGGCATTCAACATCCACTCACTTGATGTAGCACTGCTCTCGGGTGCCTGCCCTTTCCTCGCTTCCTCCCTTCTTTTCATCCTTCCTCTTCTGTCTTTCCTTCCTTCATTCTGTGTATGGGTGACTCTACGCTGAGTGACAAGCCAAATAGTTTCATGTACACCAGGAAACCTTTCACCATGCTGGTTGGTAACTGTCTATCTATCTATTGCCAGACGCCTCAATCCCGCACGGGGTAGCCACAAACAAATCGCCTCCATGTCTCTCTGTCTGCTGCCATTTCACTACCCCGCTCCCAACTCATACCCCTCTCTCTCATATACCTCTCCGCTCCATCCTTCCATCTCATCCTTGGCCTCCCCCTCCCTCTCGCCCCCTCCACCTCACTCACATACACTCTCCTTGTCAGTCTTTCACTCTCCATCCTCTCCACATGCCCAAACCACCTTAACGTGTTTCTCCTAACGCTTCCTATCACGTCCACAACCACACCACAATGCTCCTTCACTTCCTCATTTGTTAGTCTGTCTTCATGTGACTCCACATGCTCCTCTCAAATAACTCATTTCCACTGCTGTCACTCTTGACGTCTGTCCTTCCAACAGGGTCCAAGCTTCACTTCCATATGTTAGAGTTGGTATCACAATACTGTCATGTAACAACTTTTTCACTTCCATGCTCACCTCCCTGTTTCTTATCACTGCTTTCAATGAACCAGCAACCTTCCTTCCCTGCTGCACCCTTTCGAGCACTTCACCCTCCAGACTTCCATCCTTACTCATCACACTACCCAAGTACTTAAATGTGCTCTCATTCTCCATATCCTTCCCATCCAATCTCACTGTACATTCACTGGCTTCACTTCTCTCGAAGACCATCACTTTACTATTCCCCACATTCACCTTTAGATTCCGTTTCTTACACACTCTCCCAAACTCATCTACCAAGCCTTGCAGCTCCCCTTCGTCTTCGCTCAACAACACAGTATCATCTGCAAACAACAGTACAGGGAGTTTCCAAACACTGCCCTTTCTCTCACTAGGGCCACTCCAACATCCACTGCCCGACTTTGTATCTCTTTTATAACCCCATCCATGTACAGATTGAACAACCATGGAGACATGACATCCTTGATTCAATCCAACCTTCATATGGAAAGATTCACTCAGTTTGCCATCCACACGCACTGCATCCTTAGCACCCTCATACATACTCTTCACTGCCTTCAACAACTTCCCATCCACTCCATATATTCTTAATACCTTGCACAATCCTTGTCTATCCACCCTGTCATATGCTTTCTCCAGATCCATGAAGGCTGCATACAACTTCTTGCCCTTCTCTAGAACTTTTCCACTAAGGATCTAAGAATGAATATCTGGTCTACACAACCTCTTCCCTTCCGAAAGCCTCCTTGTTCTTCTCCAACTAATTCCTCTGTAATTTCCCTAACTCTGTCAATAAGTATCCTACCATATACTTTTCCTATTACACTGAGAAGGCAAATGCCCCTATGATTACCACACACTGCTTTTTCCCCTTTTCCTTTGTACAGAGGAATAATTATACCTGACTTCTAATGCTCCGGGACTCTATCCTCCTCCCAAGGCAATCTGCACACCTTCCACATCCATTCTATTACTATCTCTCCCCCATGCTTCAGCATTTCACCACACACTCCATCAATTCCTGGGGCTTTCCCCATTTTAACTTTCTTCATTGCTTCCACCACTTCCATCCTACTGATTTCTTCCTCTCTTCTCACAACCCTCCTTCTCCCTGCCATTCCCCAGCCACTTATACTTGCATTACTTTCATTCTCTATGTTCAACAGTTCATTAAAGTGTTCTCTCCATCTGTTGGTAACCATATATCCAAATTATGGCACCTTGTGGTTTAGTGGGCAATTAGAGCACTCTAACCAGATTGAGCTGGTGCAGGTTTATATCCAAGGGGTGGTTGGGGTTTGCTGCTCATGTAATGTCACTGTAGGATGATTGAGGCTGGTCACTCAAATTAGGCCTAAATGTCAGGACCAACTTGCCTAATCTTGGGCTCCTATGCACCTCATGGGGCAACACTGGATTAGATGGTGAATGAATGAATGAACTAATCAGGAGACAATTCATGTTTAAGTGACATCAGCAACATGGCATCAACATAGAGTAATTGATCAAGAGGGGAAAAGTCACCTATCTGAATGTATTTACCATTCTTGATACTTGAGGATTTGGCGAAGCCTGCACAACAATGTCCTCTGCTATCTCATCTCTGTCTGGGTTGTCAGGGAAATGAAACTGAATATGACCCACTATTTTGATTTCCCTTCTCCTAAGGTAATTAACTTTGATCATTAGAGGTAGACTGCGAGATAATGTTGATTTCATGTGTGCGGTGTGTCGGGGAGAGCAGGCAGAGATTGTTAGACGTGAGAGGGTTGAACTTGCAGGTGAGTCTCTTGAGTGTGTGGAGGAGTTTTGTTATTTGGGAGACATGTTATGTGCCGGAGGTGGGGCTGGAGTTAGCTCGGTTGCTAGAGTGAGAAGTGGTTGGAAGAAGTTCAGGGAGCTGTTGCCTCTCCTGACATTGAGAGGACTCTCCTTTCGTGCTAAGGGGTCTTTGTATGCAGCATGTGTTAGGGGTGTGATGCTGTATGGTAGTGAGACCTGGGCAGTAAAGGAAGAAGATATTCGCAGGTTTAAACGTACAGAAATGACAATGATTAGGTGGATGTGCAGTGCGTCCCTGCGTGCAAGGCCTGGGGGGGCTGGGTTTACGATAGAAGAGTTGAGAGGTAGGATGGGACTGGAGTGTATTGGTGTTGTGATGAGGAGAGGTAGGCTGAGGTGGTTTGGACATGTGGAGAGGATGGGGGATGATAATTGGGTACAGAGGGTGAGAAGTGTTAATACTGGGGGAGGGGTAGACCGAGAAAGACATGGGACGAGGTCATTAAATGTGACTTAAGGGTTAAGGGACTGAATAGGGAGGCTGCCAGAGATCGAGCAGCGTGGAGAGCTGCCATTAGGTGACCAAGGCCGACACATGCAAGCATGTTGGAGCCTTCAAAAATGAAAACGAAACGAAACATGCCCACATCAGACAGTGACTCAATGACTGCAATTCATAATGTTTAGACAACTTCTTGGTTGTATAATGAACCAGTACAGTCATGAACACTAATAAGGAGACAAAGTAGTCTGCCACCCGAGGGGAGGTTAATTGCATACGTCCACCCCCCAACTCTCCCTTCTTACCCTCCACAGAACCACCGATTTCTTAGGCGGATGGATTGGAGATCTGAAGCTTCACTCTCTTACTTCTTGCCTCATGTAATGCTGTGTTTGTATAATTTATTCTACTATCACTTGTATTATTACCCATATACATCCACCTTCAGCTCAGTGAGAAGTAATTATGAGGAGACTAGGGGATTTCAATAGAATGACTCTGCTGTTTAGAATTTTATTTCGAATATTTATTCATCATCTATATGATGTACTAAAATTTAATTAACATTGACAAGTTATATAACTACTATCCCTAAATGTCCTTCTCCTGCCTTGTCATGTGGGAAGCCACATATCCACCTGCTCACTCAACCCATCCAACACACACCCTTCCCAGCCACCTGTGTGACCCACGAAACACACCTGTCTTGGCCATGCACCCTGCCCACCCATGAGTGCCATCCACCAAGCTTATCTGACAATGCCACTCAATACATCTGCCCACCCTGAACCCACCCACCCACCCAACCCACCAACCCAACCACCGACACAGAGTACCCTGGCCACACAATCTTCTCAGCCACACTGGCAACCCACTGTGTTGCCACACACCCAGGCAACCCACACATTGTGATGACCCATCTTGCCCACCAACCATGGTCACCCACCCTCCCCGCCCACGAATGCCACCCACCTTGCATACCCAGCAGTGCCATCCATGATATCAACCCATCCAGCCCACCCACCATACCCATCCATCTCTGCCTGAATTCAGTGTAACTGCAGTGGTTTGTTGTTTAAAGCTGTGCGTGAGAAACATAATGTCTTCTTTTGGTAACGTTCCTCGCACTGTGCTTGCAATGTGTGTGACAGAGCATATGGCTTATCAGTCTCTTATAAGATATCACAGGGCAATATTAGTAAGGTACTATAGTCATGGCACACGACTCTGAGGTTGTCATTATCGTACCCTGGCAACCCACCATTAAAAAGAGTGTCCGATTTCGTATCATTATACTGTACATGAATCATTATTATGTACGAATATATTATACACGAACATATTATACGTGAATCACTTGTGTCCCATATTGTACATGAAATCAGATGCACTTTTGAATGGTAGGCTGCCAGGGCACAATAATAACAACCTTAGAGTCATGCGATGCGACTATAGAATACCTGTTTATAATATAAAGTTATGTTAGTTTTCTTCAGTTCATAAGCTGTGTATCGTTTCGTTTCATTTTTTGAAGGCTGCAACATGCTTGCATGCGTCGGCCTTTTTTGGAATTGTAGCGTGTAGCATTTTATGACCAGATGCCCTTCCTGATGTCTACCAGTGACCCTTGGGTGGATTCGATCCTCCGACCCTACGGCCAGAGCGGAGTGCTCTAACCCACTGAGCCACGGTTGCTGTATGGGAAAAGTTTTAAAAAAATGTCACACATGTTATTCCTGAAGTAGCTACTTCCACTTCAAGGTCTTGCCACAGTCTGACTGCAAAGTACCATGTGTGTAAACAGTTGTAGTGACAGTTACAACTCAAACAGATGCTATTTCAGTAAAAACCCATGGCAGCATTCCAAACAAAGACATACTCGGGTCAGTGATAATTAGAAAATCACCAATTTCAGCATGAATTTTTCTTCAGGGACATGAAATGGCATTTTTCAATTCCTCCCTGTCCAGGTTCATAAGATTCAATGTTTAAGCTTTAAATTGATGTATAATTTAAATATATTTGATTAATTCTTGTGGTAGGTGGGGGCGCTCACCATCCACTCACTCGATGTAGTGCTGCTCTCGGGTGTCTGCCCTTTCCTGTCCTGCATCCTTCTTTCTTTCAATCCTCTCCTGTCTTTCCTTCATTCTTTCCTTGTCCTTCTGCCTACGGGTGGCTTTACACTCCCTCTTCTGTCTTTCTTTTCATTCGTTCTTTCCTCATCCCTCTGCCTGTGAGTGACTCTACACTGAGTGACAAGCCAAATGATTTCCTGTACACCAGGAAACCATTTACTACAGTGGATGGTAATCATATAATCAAATTTTGGCGCCTGGTGGTTTAGTGGGTAATTATGGCGCTCCAATCGGATTGAGCTGGTGAAGGTTTATATCCAAGGGGTGGTTGGGGTTTATTGCTCAAATAATGTCACTCAGGGATGAGTGAGGCTGGTCACTCTCATCTTAAATGTCAGGACCAGCTTGCCTAGCCCCGGGCTCCTATGTTTCTCTGTAGGGCGATATAGGATTGGATAATGGATGGATGGATTGATTAAATCTGAGATTGACAGTAAAGGTTGACATTTTCATGGAATGACTCTGGGGTATATTGAAATACCTAATGTTTCTGTTTCTGATATTGGGAAACACTAGAGGTTAGTAAAGTACTGTACGTAAATATCTGTTGACAGCTGTTAATGCCTGTTATAAAAACAGCACAAGTATGGTATATACAGGCAAACCCTGGTTTAACAATGCAATTGGTTAAGTAAAATCTCATCGCTAGGCTAGGCATCATATCTTGAGGTAGATTTAACATGTATAGAGATGCATTTTGAGCCTTGGGTTTCCCCCAACCAAGTCCTAAACCCACCCAAATGGGTCCACAAAATTGGTTAAAGCCAATCTAAATGGTCTAACAGCTGTTAAAGAAGCTAACCTAGGCCTAAAACCAGTGCCTGTCTTGCTTGTACCCAATCAAGGTCACTGGAGAATGCAATCTCGGACTCATATTCAAAGTAGGTAGAGACGCAGCAGTAGCAGCAGCAGCATTATATACAATCCCACCATCAGATGGTCCTGGGACAATTAAATAAACATCTGTTATGCATAATAATAATGTGTGAATGATGCAGAATCGTCCAAAGTGCAAATTGTTGTGATGGAGAATCGTTGATGTTTTAACGGGGAATTCTCTTGACGGAGAATGCGATCGGCAGTGTGATCAGGATAATCTTTTCAACGGTCCCTCTTTTATATTGTTTTAGTTACTGTCCTGGTTGCTGAGCTTCTTATATTTTCCTTTCTTATTTCCCAACATTTATTTAGAAATTCCTTTGTATTTTCAAAACGTTTTAGCAATCGATGATACGATCAGGATAGCCTTTTCGACTGCCCCTCTTTTATGTCATTTCGTTACTATTCTGGTTTTTGATATCCTTTCGTCTCTCTTATTTTCCAACATTTATTTAGAAATTCCTTTGTATTTTCAAAGCATTTTCCCTTGAAAAGCCCAAATGTAAACGCATGATTTATCGATCGATGATGCGATTAAGTTAGCCTTCTCAGCAGCCCCTCTTTATGTTGCTTTAGTTACTGTTCTGGTTGCTGAGCTCCTTTATTTTCATTTCTCTTATTTTCCAACATTTATTTAGAAATCCATGTGTTTTCATAGTGTTTTTCCTTGAACAGCCCAAATGTAAATACAGTAAGTCCTCATATTTCGACGAATTTTACTTCGACGCTTCATTTTTCGCGAAAGAAGAAAGTTTTCGACATGTTGCAAACTTCGTCATTTTCCCCCTAACCTCGACGCTCCCAGCCGGCAGTTGACACTCAGCAGACGATGCATATGCTCCCCTTTTTGTAAACAAAGAAGATGGCAACTACTTCGGCTCCATAATACAAGTGCATATATATAAGAATGATTATTAATGTGTTAAATGTGAGTTTTGTTGACACTTGAGCATACAAGCTCTGTCAAATAAACGTCTTCAATCAATACATGACCTTGCAGCATCTGCCATCCTCACTGTTTTGTTAGCTCAGCTGATCTAAGGCTACTAATCAAGTCAATATTCCAATGGCTATCAGATAAACTGCTTATAAGACCTTATTTCTTGCTTTAACGTTATTTAATAGTATTTTAACTTGCACATATACCTACCAGAACAGTAATATAAATATTGAACTTAGGAACTCAGTCCTATGGAATAGCACTACCACAGAGCTTAAAAGAACAACTAATCCAGTCAACATCCCAATGGCTATCAGGTAAACTGGTTATGAGACTTTATTTCTTGCTTTAACGTTATTTAATAGTATTTTAACTTGCACATAAACTTACCAGAACAGTAATGTAAATGTTGAACTTACAAATTCAGTCCTATAGAATAGCACTACCGCAAATCTTAAAAGAACAACTAATCCAGTCAACATCCCAGTGGCTATCAGGTAAACTGGTTATGAGACTTTATTTCTTGCTTTAACGTTATTTAATAGTATTTTAACTTCCACATAAACTTACCAGAACAGTAATGTAAATGTTGAACTTACAAATTCAGTCCTGTGGAGTGTGGAAAAACAGTACAGTGAATCATGTGATCAAAACAAACTGTGTGGGCTGCATTCGAGGGTTTGGCCTTTCAATGGCCTTTGTTACACTTTTAATGTCTTTTCAGGTACATGTTTATTGTGTTAGGCTGTATAAGCAACTAGTAAACACTCATTTAATTTTGGGTAGGTCCTGTTTGATGTTATAGTACTTTGTGATAGGGTAGGTACCTGTCCCACTGGTATGCCCATCTATTTTTCCCATTGATTCTTAACTTCACACTTCGACTTTTCACGTTTCGCGACGTTTTGGCGGAACATCAAAACAGTGAAAAATGAGGACTTACTGTACATGATTTATTGATGTCAGAGTTTTCATCAGTGTATGAAATATTTGCTCCTTAAGGCTTTCGTGATTATTAATATTTATATTTAAATTATTATTACGTATTCCAACATAAGGTTAGGTATTCGGTGGTCGGACACGAAATATTGTTTGTTGAGTCGCCTAATTGTCCACACTGCGTTGTACCTCATTTGATGGGTGAGAATACGTACCCAAAATGACAGTGTTCACTTCACCTATGACTAAAACACGTTAGTCTAAGTCTAAAAACACTTTATAAATTAACCTAAGCACAAAGTTTAAGTCCAAAATATAATCAGTCAGTAAAAAAAAAAAAAAATCCATTGCAAAACCAGGGCTAGGCCTGCAGTAGCCAGGGTAGGGTGGAATTTCTATCCTTATCACTGTTTCGAGGTATCACATTTAGGGGTATTGTAAATCGGGCTTTGCCTGTAGAGAGAGAGCTAAGGTAGCTATATATGCCAGAGTAACTAAATTAACATAGGGATTAGTGGGCAGAGTTAAAAACCTTTTGTGGGGTGCAGTGCAGTTTCCATCATCCAATTTCCAAATACTGTACTGTATCCAAAAACTACCTGTTTTCCGGAAGAATTTTGAATAAAGTTTATTGTAGAAAAGTTTTGAAAGAATATATTGTATCATGTAGAGAGGAAGAGAGAGGTGAAAAGATTGGTAAGAGTGAGTAAGAAAAGTGGTTGAGAAATTTGGAAAGAATTTGAGTGTAAAATGGAGGGAATGTAAGAAAATGTTCTGGAAAGAGGTAAAGAGAGGTACACAGGGTGCCAAAGAAGCTAGTTGGGGAGTGAAAGATAAAAATGGTAGATTACTAGTGGAGAAAGGAGAAAAAGTGAGCAGATAGAGAAAACATTTGAAGGAATTGTTGAACATAGAGAATGAAAGTAATGCGAGTGTAAGTGGCTGGGGAATGGCTGGGAGACGGGGGTATGTGAGAAGAGAGGAAGAAATCAGTAGGACAGAAGTTGTGGAAGCAATAAAGAAAGTTAAAATGAGGAAAGCCCCAGGAATTGATGGAGTGTGTGGTGAAATGCTGAAGCATGGGGGGGAGAGAGAGTAGTAGAATGGATGGATGTAGATGTGCAGATTGGCCTGGGAAGAAGATAGAGTCCCAGAGGATTGGAAGATGGAAGTCAGGTATAATTATTCCCCTGTAGAAAGGAAGGGGGAAAAAGAAGCATGTGGCAGTCATAGGGGCATGTGTCTCCTTTGTGTAAGAAGAAAAGTATATGGTAGGATACTTACTGACAAAGTTAGGGAAATAACTGAGGAATTAGTTGAAGAACAGGGAAGTTTTAGGAAGGGAAGAAGTTGTGTAGATCAGATATTCATTCTTAGATCTTTAGTTTCTAGAGAAGGGAAAGAAGTTGTATGCGGCTTTCATGAATTTGGAGAAAGCATATGACAGGGTGGATAGACAAGGATTGTGGAAAGTATTAAGAACAGCTGTATGGAGTAGATGGGAAGTTGTTGAATTCTGTGAAGAGTATGTTTGGGGGTGCTAAGGCTGCAGTGCATGTGGATGGTGAACTGAGCTTTGGTACCCTATGCAGTGGCACAGAAGCCCTGAATACATGGTAACAGTTGGTACACCTGATTTTCCCCCTCCTTATATATCTCTCTGCCTCTCCCCCCCCCATCTCTCTTTCTCTCTCTCTCCAGATATAGTATAACTTCTGTAGCTTTATGTCTTGTATAGTGAATAATTCATAGCAGTGGACATAATGCTTGAAGGAAAGCATTGTCCACTAGGTAATATCAAAGTGCTATTATGCTGCTTGGCACTCATCATTTCCGTGGTGACCTCCTTAGGATTTTCTGACATGTTGTTATACAGTGACAACCATCATTAGCATATAAAGAGTGGGTTGATGGCAAACTTAGCTAAACACATCCACTTCCAAAGAACTATATAGTACAACAGTATTATATCTCTTGAGCTGCCTTATGTTCTTTCCTGCATCTACATCCTTCCCCTTTAGGAATTTTAAGAATGAAAGACTGACTAAGAGGATGTATGTAGGTGAAGTGGAGGGAGGGAGAGGGAGGGGGAGACTGAGGATGAGGTGGAGGGATGAAGTTGAGCGGTATATGAGGAAGGGGGGAGTGGGCTGGGGGGAGGGCAGTCAAATGGTTGATGACAGAGTGACTTTGGAGGCATTTTGTCTGCGGCCACCCTTTGCGGGAGTAGGGCTTCGGTCTATAGATAGATACAGTAAGTCTTCATTTTTCACTATTTTGATGTTCTGCCAAAATGTTGCAAAACGTGAAACAACGAAGTGTGAAGTTAAGAACCAATGGGAAAAATAGATGGGCGTTCCAGTGGGACAGCTACCTTACCCTATCAGAGTCCTATAACACCAAACACGCCCTACCCAAAATTAAATATGGAGTGTTTGCTAGTTGCTTATACAGCATAACACAGTAAACATGTACTTTAAATGACATTAGAACTGTTATAAAGAGCTGCAACACCAAAAATCCTTACCAGAAATAAAGTAAACATTGGCATGAGTGGCAGGTGAAAGTGTGTTGAGGGTGGATGGGCTAGTTACTGGGTGACATGGGCCTCTCCGGAGATGCCCTATCACCTAAGCCGAAGCCCTTGAAGTCGAATTCAGGCTCCAGCAACCCCACTTCCTCTCTGTCCACTTCTCCACCTTCATCCTCCTCTCCTGTTACGTCTGAGTCTTGCATAATAGCAGCCACATTCTCTGTCACATTAAAAAAACGTGTGATCCTGGCTTGTCTCTGCTCCAGTAGGTTTCTGTTGTAGACTGCCATCAATTGAGACTTTAGATCATTCAAGGTGGATAGGATCTGGGTAGCCTCAGGCATAGTCCCGGTGTATGTCTCGAAGGTTGTTGCCATGTCGGTTATGGTGGACAGGCTGTGGGACAATTTGTGGGTGGTCATCTTCTCCTGTGCAGTGTGCTCTGGCCTTTCATTGTCTTTACTAGAGTTCATCTCTTCCTCTGTTATGTCAACCTCACCTGAGTCTAAGTCGTAGTCTGTCAAGTGGTGTCTTACAACCGTTTCGTCCACCTCTGCTGTGTGTAGGCTTGTGCGTCTGATCACACAAAAAAAACAAACTCCTTTAAGTGAATATTGATACAGTAAAAAACAGTGGCACAAATAAAGATTAAGGGAAAAAAAACACAGTCACATTTATTTTATTGTTATTTTATGTGCACTCACCTGCTTGTTGAGAGGTTCCTTGTTCTTCCTTAGGGGTATAATGCAACATAACAGTAACCAATGTTACTGATTTTCATTACAATACTGTATATTCTTCCTCTGAATTGTTCTAACTAACACTTGGTTGGTCAACTCTAAAAACTAGCCTAACTCCATTAGGTGGATATTGATACAGTAAAAAACCGTGGCAAAAATAAAGATTAAGGGAAAAAAAACACAGACACATTTACTTTATAGTTATTTTACATGCACTCACCTGCATTTTGAGAGTTGCCTTGTTTTTCTGAGTGTCCTTATGGTGCTGTCAGGAGCCCCAGTCAGGCGACGTATCTCAGGGGCTCTCAACCCCCCCCTCAATGAGCTGTGAAATCCTCTGCTTCTCGGCTGCACAAAAAATACAGTGGTGAAGGGGTCTGTAGTACCGCCGCTGTATCGATAGAGGGCAGGGTGGTCGCAAGATGGCCGCCAACAATTGAGCTCCAGTATGCATCGTCTGCTGAATGTTGGCTGCAACTGGAAGTGGCGACGAAAATTGGGAAAAAGTGACGAAGTTTGCGACATATTGGAAACTTTTTTTTCTATCACGAAAATGAAACGTCGAAGTAAAATGCATTGAAATACGAGGACTTACTGTAGATAGAAGTTTGTTATTCCCTCCATAGTACCAGTCTTTAATATCCGTTCACTCTTGTCAGCCGTTTTCTTTTAATGTTCTGTCATTTCATAGTGTATGTATTTTTATTGGAAATCTGTAACTGGAGCCACGCTTATTATAGGGCCTGTCTTTTACCCTCATTCACACCAATGATCCTGCTTCACAGACTTGTAACACTAGGTTTTTATTATTCATTTGAAGACCTACTCCACCATTACTTTAACCAGGGACACATTGGCAAAATCTCAGCCATTAATGTAAAGCTGTGACAAAAAATACCACTACAGTATGGTTCTAACCTGAAAGAAATGTACAGTAATCCCTCATTTATCTGGACGTACAGTATCCGGACCTGTTCATAATCTGGATACTGGACCTTGGCTCTGTTAATCAATTATCCGAATTTACTTGCTGTTATCCGGACGTAAAAATCCCCAGGAACTTCGGCTGGCCAGCTGGCATGTTCAAACATTCGGTATCGTGGCTGCTGGGCTCTAGCCGTTTGCGGGAAATAGGTCGTAACCTACAACCTGAGCTAAATTGTCCGTTTGCCCCTTTATTGAATGATCAAAGTTGTGTGCTGGTCCAATCACTCCCTACAAACCTCCAGCACCTGCGTAATATCGACTGCAACCTTCATGCAGTGTCAAAACGTCAATTCACATCCCCACCGAATGTCCAGAGTTGCTGGGCCACCGAGATTAGCCTTTCTCAGCTTCCACCGCGTGTCTTAACAGAGACCACAAGCCACAAGTTAGGTGAATGCGCCCTTTTGCCTCTACACTGAATGTCCAGAGTCACCCGGTCACCAGGAGTTGTGTTTCCCAAAAGCCAACGCGCGTGTAAGACAGACCACATGCCACAAATCAGGTGATAGTGCCTGTCTGTCCTGTGACAGAAAGGTGAAAATCCTGCCCACAGCCTTGCTTCTCCCCCCCTCCTGTCCCTCCTCCATACCCTCCCATGCTCCCCGTCTTGCTTGCCAGGCCTCCCGGCTTCCCCCTCACTCCCTCAGTCCCTCCCCTCTCTCGCGTTAAAAGCACTGACCTGTGACTTTTTAAAGTTTTGGGTGATTTATTCGAATGCTGTTGGTTGTATCAAACTTCTGTGAGTACAAGAAAGCTCATGAAATTCTTCACATAGACATATGCTTAACTCTTGCAAGGTGAGGGCAAAATTTTGCACTAGGATGGTGGGAAGTTATATGAAGGTAAGTTTTGCTCTTGAACACCATTTATTCTCAGTGCAGTTTTATTTTACTCATCAGTTTTCTGTGATTGTATTAGCTTATTTTATAGTTTAAACACCAGCGAAGATGATGATATACCATTTATACCAATATTACCAATTTCTGGTAGCATATTTGGCCGTGATTTTTGTGTGTGATGCCCCGAGAGCAGCTACCACTCGTCACAAAGATAACTGATTTTCCAACCCAAGTTTTTTGTGGGTTTTTGTTGTTTATGCATTGTTTTATTGGTGTTTAGCATTAATATGGTTATTCATGTGTGTGTTTTGATGTCTCAGTGTGGTAGAATGACCGGGTAAAACTGCCAAATTTGGAGGAGTATTGTACATTTTTTTTTTTTTTTTGCATAGTTTTCTTGGTGTTTAGCATTACTCTTGATATTCCTGTGTGTGTTTTGGTGTCTAAATGTAGCAGATTGACCTGAAAACAGTACCAAAATTAGGAGGGGTACTGTACTTAACCCGTCACATCGCGACTGATTTCCCACCTCCGATACCCCCCAGTCCCGAGCAGTTTTTTTTTTTTTTTTTTTTTTGCTCAAACCTCTGCTTTTGGTGAGAAACATTGAAAATTCATAGAGAAATTGCCCTCCTTAGCTTATAAATGTTGCTACAGGTGACAGTCAGCTTTAGCTTTTCGTTCTCTCTCAGGATACCAGGCTTCAAAGAAAACGAACTGTGGGAGGGTTAACTAATTCAAGCCACTTTAAATTACGTATTTATTTATTTATTTGGTACGAATTTATGTGTAGTACAAAACTATATTGGTTTTCACACAATAATATAGGCAGTATAAGCATTGTTCAGTCACCAAACACATCCACATATGGCTCCTTCCTTTACGACATTACCATCTCATCACTTCTGTTTGTTTCTTCCTCAGGCTTCTTTATTTCTTTGTCTTCCACCTGTGGAATCACTTTCACCATGAATTTCGTCATTGGAGAGACCGTGGCATGACATTACTGGCCAGGTCACTGCTAACAGGTGAATTGCCGAGTGTGGGGGGAAGGGAGGGCCAGGTGGGGCCAGGCAGTATCCCCACTTGGCAGCAGATAGAGGAAGGTCTCCCACATATGCCTACCAAAAATCACCTGTGAGACTTGAAAAATGTGCAAATGACTGACCTTGCAATTGCATAATGCATGGGTATGTCGATGGGTGTCACCATGACAAAACGTTGCAATGTACCCGTACATTGATGGGACACCTCGGGTTGAAGTAGTGTATAGCTAGGTTGGGTATTTTTTGGTTTATAATTTTTTTTTTCTTGGTTTTCTTTATGTTTAGCAGTACTTAGATATTTCTGTGTGTGTTTTGATGTCCAAGTATGCCAGAATGAATGGAATACACTGCTTAACTTAGGAGGGTTACTGACAATATAGGTAGGGTTTTTGTATCTTTATGGGTTTTTGCATGGTGTTCTTGGTGTTTTGCATTATTTTGGTGTGTTTAGATGTCTAAAGATACCAGAATGATTAGAGAACACTTCCAAATATCAGAGGTACTATACAAGTAGGTTAATTATAGGTACCTTAGGAGGTTGGGTATAAGTAGGGTGTGGGTATAGTAGGGGACATGCCGTTGGCTCTATTATGTTGGATAATAGTGGGGTTACTGTATATGTTCCATTATCACACAGTTCGACCACGTGTCAGGAACAGTATCTTCTTTTACCACCTCATTAAACCTTTCATGGAATTTGACATGGGTTGTGCTAGGTACTGCATTTTCAAGGTCCATTTTGCAGTGATGGATGTTGCAGATATAATGCATCAAATATTTGTAAATTGACTTAGAAGGAAAAGTTTTCTGGTAGCTAATTTGCACCTCACATTAATGTGGTATAGTGTAATATCTACAGCACAAAATTTAAGTCAACAATTCAACTTCTTCCTGGGGTTATAGGAGAGAGACAAGAAGCCTAGGCTTGGGTCCTCGCATTCTGAAAGGGAAAATATGAGATATGGTGTTTTTTCTTTTTATCTGCAGTGCAGAAAGGTAGTCATAGCCTTATCTTTTCAGTTTGTTTTTGTGTGTAAAGCACAGCATGCATTTTTCCAGTAGAAGCCAAGGATAAATGTTGTATGCTAATTAACAGATAATTAGGAGGAATAAAAGTAGCCAAGAATGTAAATACAGTACTGTACCAGTATTCACAGTTGCTGTAAGCATCTGTGGATTTTGCTGTCAAAAAGTCACTGGGGTGAACATGAAAGAATCAGAGAGCAGTTATTTATTTCACGCCAGTTTCACCAGGTACTTTCAGCATTTTATATACAATCTCGAATCTGCATGCCTCCTCCCCCATCTTCATCATAGAGTAATTTCACTTCTCTCAATCTCAGCTGGTTCAGTGAGTCTAGACAAAACATTGGTTGGGTGGAATGTCCCAGTCAAATTCTACATTCATCAGACATAATCTCTGCCAAGCTGCTTTTTTTGGAAGGTAGTATACTTTCCCTGAATGACTGTTTTATAACCAGCGTAAATTGTACCTCATATAGTCTAAGGCTTGCAGCACGGCCATTACTGCGCATGAGGTCAGCAGCTTGATAAGGGTTAATAATATTCATGCTGTTTACTTTTACATCATCTTTTCTGACAACAGCAGAACCCTCATTTTTTAAAATAAACTATTCGCTAACTATATTCCTGTTTTCATTCAGAATTTGTTCAGCTGACAACAATATATCTTATACTGGTGTATACATTATGGGCCATTTAACTTCTGTCATTTCTTTCTATGTTTGTGTCTTTATCTTCTACACATCTTCCCTACCCTGTACTTGGCAACCTATTTTTCCTTCTCATCACATCTGCCTAATTCTTTGACTTTTTTTTTCTTTCTTTCTTTTTTCCCCTAGCAGCACCGACCAACTTGTACCACCATTATGTCACTGTTTAGGTGGCCCTGTTTTCCAGCAGCATACTTTCTGTGTGGCTTTACTGAAGGAATTACTGGAGACCGATTTGGTTCTTCGGTGTAAGGTTTCCTTAAGCTAAATAAATCAGCTGGCAGTGGCGACCATCATCCACTCACTTGATGTAGCCTACTTCTTCCTTAGCCTTTATCATTCTTTTTCTGTGCCTGCCCTCCTCTCTTCCTATTTCTCCCATCTTTCCTGGCACTTTTTATTGCTTTTCTTTCCTCTACAGGTGGTTTTACATTGAGTGACAAGCCAAATGTTTCCTGTAAGCCAAAAAACCATTTACAACACTGGATGGTAACCATATAACCAAACCATATGTGCTCCCTACGTGTCAACAAGCGGGTTGGTGGAGGGTTAGTGCCCCTCCCTGTAAAACAAATAACTCAGAGTCAAATGGCCACCCCTTACGGGATTGTGGCTTGTGGCAATAGATATACAGTAAACCTTTCATAAGCCAAACTATATGGGGCTCTACCCTGGTTCGAATTACCGATTTTTCCAGCTTACCGAATTTTCACCCCCCAAAATTGCTAAATTATTGAATTTTCACCCCCCCAAATGGTTCCTTATTCCTTGCATAAAAAAAAAAAAAAATTGCTGAGACAATACCTATTACTTGTCCTTTCAACACCAAATTAAAGAAGCATATTTAAATACATAAGTTATGACAAAAAACAATTTAGTGCATTTAATATACATTTAACCCCTTCAGTGCTGGGTGTATTTTCATTTTGTTCTTGCTGCCACCAGACAATTTTAGTCAGTGTAGGTTGGATCTGTGGAAGTGCACGGGGTTGGTACAGCCTTCGTTAGCCCCTTCAGTATGTGAGTCCAGTCCTGAGTGCCATAAAATCGGCTGGAGGAAGCGTAAATAAAGTAGAAATAGATGTCACAGTACTGAAGTGGTTAATTGGTAGAAAATCATTCACAGAGGCAGCACAGACCGTCGGTAGCGTGTGTTGGAGATGGATTTTCACCCCCCCAAATTGCAATAAAAATACTTATTACTTGTCTTCTTAACACTAAAGTAAAGGAGCATATACAGTGTATAAATTAATAAAGAAAAACAAAAAAGAAAGAATTCAGTGCACATAATTTGCTTTTTGTTAGAGGCAGTAGATCGTTGGCAGTTTGTTTTTTTTTGGAGACGGAGGTGGTGGAGGTGGTTGAGTTCACACTTGAACGTAAACTCTAAAAAGTACCCAGTATTTATTTCACTCTATATTAAGAACTAAACTTAAATGTAATCACTGTAATAGACTGCAGTGTAACACCTTTCATCAGAGGCAGTGGATCGTCGGCAGTTTGTTTTGTTTTGGAGGTGGAGGTGGTTGAGTTCACACTTTAACGTAAATTCTAAACAGTACCCAGTATTTATTTCACTCTATATTAAGAACTAAACTTAAATGTAATCACTGTAATAGACTGCAGTGTAATACCTTTCGTTAGAGGCAGTAGATTCTTCGTAGTTCGGCAGTTTGTTTTGTTTTGGAGACGGAGTTGGTGGAGGTGGATGAGTTCACACTTTAACATAAATTCTAAACAGTACCCATTATTTATTTCACTCTATATTAAGAACTAAACTTAAACGTAATCACTGTAATAGACTGCAGTGTAACACTTTCGGTAATAATAGTACTGAACTTTAATCATGATGACTACACTAAGTCACACGCACATTTTTTTTTTTTTTTTTTTTTTTAGCTTCATTCCTTCACGACTAGAGGTGCCAGTATCACTTCTTTTAAGCTTTGAACCTTCCATGGCAAGGCAGAAGGCAAAAGGAGAGCACTGCTCAGCACTAGATGACAGTAAGAATGGCGCAACTACCGTCTCCAAAAGCAAGCAGCAGACTGGCGCCATGTGTCCGCCTGGCACCATTTCTCCCCCTACTTTCGCATTTTGGCCTACTTTCATACGTGGTCTCAGCCTGAGTTTGGCTAACTGAAGATTGCGGCTTCTAAAAGTTCGGCTTATGCAAGGTTTACGGTATAGATAGTAGCAAGAATAAAAAATGTTGTTATAAAGGTTTGTGGAAATATGCCTTTACTTTACCTTTAGTGTAATAATGGAGATAATCCTGCTGTTGAAATTATTTCTATAAACTTACAAGGTTGTTTGTTATGACAGATGCCGGGCTATCACGGAGAAGGGGAAGGTGGTGAACGATACAGGTTGGTGTTTACTAGATGCAGTACTCTGCCTCTGTTGAGAGAGAGAGAGAGAGAGAGAGAGAGAGAGAGAGAGAGAGAGAGAAATTGATTGATTGATACACTGTTCAACTCTTAATCTTCCAGTGAATTATTTCGCTATTTCTTGTAGTCTGATGTATATGTGGACAGTACCAGTACAGTACTGCACAAGATAGCACAGGTAGCTTGCCAGTGTGGATTGAATTAATGTTGTTACTGACATTTATTACCATTAATTGATATGGTGTATTATTATTATTATTATTATTATTATTAAGCTCCCACTTATCCAGGGTATTAGAACTAAAGGCCTTTGATTCTGTCAAAATGCTGAGTCATGCAAAAGTTGCCCCTAGGAACCCCCAACCCCCCAACCATGTGACACTTATCCACTCTCTGACCCCTACAAAATGCCTTAAAATGTAAAAAAACAGCTAATAGAAGTTCATCATCATCATCATCATCCAGACCTCTTTTCCCACCCTAGGGCAGGGTGAGGAGTAGCAATGTCCAGACAGCCCAAATTTGCCCAATCCAATGGGTCATGCTTCCGTTCACTTACCATTCAAGCCTCTGGAATCCTGGCTCTATCAGATACACTATAAACATATCACCATTTTCTGTAGCTTCACATAAACATATCCGGTAGAGTCAGTCCGGATGCTGCCATGTTTAAAAAGGGGTACCAAAATTATCTCTGATCATGCACTTCTCACAGCATTCATCCAGCCAACTCGATTTCTTATCAGTGCCCTGGCCTCACCAACTTCCAAACCTCTCTTCCTCTCACACTCATCCACCATATCTCTCTACCTTCTCCTTGGCCTATTTTGTCTCCTCCTTCCTTCAGATTTGCTCAGATATACCTTTTGCACCACTATATTGTTATCCATTCTCTCCACACGACCATACCATGTCAGTACACTGTCTTTGATTCTGGTGTCCACAGCCTTCCTCACTCCACATCTTTCATGAATCACATTATTTCATATCCTGCCTGTTCTCTGTATTCCACATACATTCCTCAGCAGTCCCATCTCCACTGCTCTTACCCTTGACTTTTTATTTTCATACCACACCAGTCTCACATCCGTATGGTAAAGTTGGCACTAACACTACTTCATGTAAGCCTCGTGCAGCTGCAACATTCAAGCCTCTGTTTCTTATCAAGATCTTCATTGCACCAGGTACTTTCCTTCCTTGTGTCACTGTACATTCCACTTCTTTTGCACATTTTCCTTTCTTTTCTATACTGTACCCAGGTATTTGAACTCTCACTGATTCCAGTCTCTCTCCATTCACTGTAACATCGCACTCGGTGTCACCTTCTGTCTCAGTAACCATCACATTACTTTTTTCTACATTTACTCTCGTGGCACGATGCTCACAGACATTAACAAAACTCTGCACTAGCCTACCAAGTTCTTGTCTGGTATTTGCAAGTAGTACTGCATCATCAGTGTACAATAAATTTGAGATATTCCATCCATCATCATTCATTACCAATGCCAGCCCCCCTCTCAGTTATTCGTGTTTTTACTTCTCTCATCACCCCATCCATATACAGTAGGCGCGGAAAGTATTGACGTTTTTTTGCCGACATCATTCTTTTTCGCGTTAAGTGAAGTAGGGTCAATACTACCCTCCCCTGTGATGCGAAATGAGCTGACGCTTTTTCAACGTGAGCTGGCAACCCTGCTTGATAGGTTTGGCACCACAGGAGCAGGCTCAGTAATGTTTGGGCAGCCACAGGAGGAGGATTGTCTCTGTGTGTGATGCACCACGAGGGCATGTTTTGACTCAAATAACACAGTTATTTGGTTACCTACCACATTCTCATCATGCCTAAAGTAACCACAAGCAAGGACAAACGTGTGGAAGTGATTACTTTATACAAAGCTGGCCACAAACTCCCATTTATTGCAAATCAGATAGTGTTAGACTGAGGACAGTGCAGAGAGTGGTGAAGCAGTTCAAGGACAGTGGGGAGGCCATTCCTCCCACTCCACTTCCCAAGCCTGGGAGACCTCGTAAGACAACCTTCAGGACCCGTCAGCTGATCTCAAGGCAAGTTAGCAAGGATCCAAGACTAACAGCACAAGATTTAAAAGAAAAGAACCCACAGTTGCTGGCAGATGTGTCTGTCAGAAGTGTGCAGCAGCTGTTGCATGACAATCTGGGCTACAGGAGTTTTTGTGCTCGTAACAAACCACTACTAACTGCACTTCAGAAGAAAAAGAGAGTAAATTTTTGTAAGAAATATCTTGCCTGGAGTGAGGAGCAATGGAAAACTGTGCTTTGGAGTGATGAGTCAACATTTACTGTCACTGGTACCCCTTCATCACGAGTGTACCGCAAACCAGGCAGTGACCCCCTGGATCCTAAGTACACTTCCAAGTTTGTTAAATACCCAGCCTCACTCATGGCTTGGGGCTGCTTTACATATTATGGTGTTGGTAGGTTGGTAATTCTACCTGCAAATGAAAAAGTGAACCAGAACAATTATTTGGAGCTCTTATTGATGTTTTAATTGACTCTTTTGATAAAACCAAGGCAAGAGTATTTATGCAAGATTCTGCCCCTGCACATGTTGCAAAGTCAGTGAAAAAGTGGCTAACAGACTGTGAGGTTCCCTTTATTCGAGGTTGGCCTGGAAACAGCCCAGATATCAATCCCATTGAGAATTTATGGGCGCACATGAAGCGGCAGCTGCCTAGTATGGACTCATCATCTTTGCCTAAACTTGAGGTTGCAGCTATGGAGCAGTTTTAGTCTGTCTGTTCTGCAAAACTACGCCATCAGTCTCCCCAGACGCCTTAAGAAGATAATAAAGGTGAAGGGGAATGCCAGTAAATACTAAATTCAATGGTGAGTGTTACTTTATTTGTTTCTCCTTGCTAACCACAGTAATGTTTTCTTTTTTTAAGATGGCGTCAACACTTTCCGCGCCTACTGTATATACTGTAATCCCACCAAGATCCGACATAATAGAGCCATAGGCATGTCCGCATCTTGGGTTTGTCTGGTTCTTGGGCCTTAGGCTTCTGGATAGGTACTTATGGACCCTAACCCACTGTAACTCATAAAACTACCTACATAACTCCCAACTGGACATGCATAGTGCCTATTTAAGACCCTGTTCACACAAATAAGGGACACAAAGCATGAAATAACTGAAAAGGAACCAGTTAATGAGGAATTATGGGTGAGTATGAAAATATTTACCAGTTGACAGCATAATGAACATCCTAACTGGACATAAACCTCACCTTCTTCAGTCCCTAAATATGCCAGTAAGGGACATAAAGCATGAAATAAATGAAATGGAATCAGAAAATTAGGAATTACAGATGAGTATAAAAAATATTTACCAGTTGACAGCATAATGAACATCCTAACCGGACATAAACCTCACCTTTTTCAGGCTCTAAACACACCAGTTAGGGAGATAAAGCATGAAATAAATGAAATGGAATAAAAAAATTAGGAATTACAGGTGAGTATGAAAAATATTTACCAGTTGACAGCATAATGAACATCCTAACCGGACATAAACCTCACCGTTTTGAGACCCTAAACACCCCAATAAGGGACATAAAGCATGAAATAAATGGAATCAGAAAATTAGGAATTACAGGTATGAAAAATATTTACCTGTTCATTATGCTGTCAGCATAATGAACATCCTAACCGGACATAAACCTAACCTTTTGCAGACCCTAAACACACCAATAAGGGACAGAAAGCATGAAATAAATGAGATGGAACTAGAGAATTAGGAATAACAGGTAAGTATGAAAAATATTTACCAGATTCCTAGGTACTTGTGACATGTCCGTGGCCATCTTTAGGAATAGCTCGCCTCCTCTTACATTCTGACAGTGATGAAAGTCCTCTTGAATCACTGCACTTACACCTTGGCACTCTGAATTCTAATTTCTTAACGCTGTGCATTCTTTTCTCACTTGTGTTGCACATAATCTCTTCAGTGTTGCACTCAGTCCTTGGCACTGTGATATCGTGTCTTGTTCTTTTTTACACTGCACAACACTGTAAATTCCCGTGTGGTCTAGTGAGTTTTTGCTGTTTATTCACTGTTAGAGTGCGAGAGTAGTTACTGCAGGTGTCCGAGGGGTTCGTCGCTGGGCTGTGGTGATGGACTACCCACTGCAGATGACTCTGACGACAGCCACAAACTCACGTCCAGTGGTGACTCCACCATAGCGAATGTGCTGGGCTGTGGGGAGGCAGTGGTGTGGAGGCAGGGCTGGGCATGGCAGGGGGCACAGGCCTGAAAAAACTGTCAATGGTTGATTGATGCAAGGAACGACGATCCTGCCAATTGATGATGCGCTACCTCAAAGCATGCACATCCTCCACAAGTCCCAGGGGCCCCATCTCCCAGTCGCAGTCTGGGTGTTCTAGGTAGTCCAGGATGAACTCGACATGTTTCCTGAGTATGCTTAGCTTTGGGATGGCTGGAGTAGTGGCGCACTGAGAGGAGTCCGCATCATCATCGCTGTCCTTGTCGGAATCTTCAAGCTGGGTACTTGTACTGGCAGCTGCAGATGCGATCTCAATATCAGACATGATCTGATACCCAGGATTGCCCTCATCGTCATCCAGCCACTCATGGACATCGTCCACATCCATCTTGTCGCCAGCAAGACATGCATGGAAGTCATCCACATCAAAACCTAGGAAGTCGTGCACCACCTTGGCTCCAGAAAGCAGATGAGACCAACCACTTTCTAGAGTCTTGACAGGGACTTCCCTCCATGCACTTGCCCAGTTGTAGATGGCAGACTTGATGTTGTAGCGGCGAAGGTTTTTCAAAGTCTGCTGGCCTCGTGTGTCCTGTCCCTCCCTGTGCTCGTCCTCGTCCTCGAGAACAACCATCACCTCATCCAGGAACTTCTGACAATACAGCCTCTTCGTTGCCACAATCACTTCTTGGTCAGTTGGCTGGATGAGAGCAGTTGAATTAAGTGGCAAAAACATGCACCTAATGCGGCCATTCTAGGCCACCAACTCCCTGTCAGACATATGCGCAGATGCATTGTCCAGAAGAAGGAGAGCCTTTACCTGGTCGCATGGGATTCCCAGAGTCTTCGTCTGATAATTGATGACCTCCCTGACGATGTGCTGGTGAAACCAGTCTTTGAAGATCTTGGCTGTGAACCAAGCCTTCAGAGAATAGTACCAAACGACAGGAAGGACATCCATCACCCCACGAAAGCACTGAGGCTGCTTTGCGCGTCCAACAATAACGGGCTTGGGCCGGCACATGCCGGCACAACACAAAGCAGAGATCCGTTGCTTTGAGAGCTTGCGGCCAGGTACACGCTTCTCCGTCTCCTCGGCTAGAGTGTTCGTGGGCAGCAAGCGATAGAATAGGCGAGTTTCGTCTGCGTTATAGACTTGACCGAGAGTGAGGTCCTCCCTATCGATCAAGCCCTTCACCTTCTGGCGAAACTCGTCCATTCCCTCCTCGTTAGCGTCCAGAGCTTCGCCATGGGCCTTATGGTTGGTAAGTCCATGCCGCAACTTGAACGTGAAGAGCCAACCCTTGGGTGCCTTGAAGTCTGGATTGTCGTGTAACCTTGCGAACTTCTCAGCAGCAGCTTTCAGCTCCATACCACACACAAGCAGCATGTTGTTGCTGATACCAAATCAGCGTGGAGCGGTTGACTTCTGCAAACCTGGGATGGTACCTAATCTTCCACTGCATGTTGCATTTGGTCTTCGAGGCGAAGTCAGCCGTGTATTGGTTGAGTTTTTCTCGGGACCTCTCGATATCAAAGTAGAGCGGGCCAGGTTGAATTCTTGTAGGATATGGGACGTCGACCGTCCCACGTCCACCTTCTCCAATATCACCTGCTTCTTCTCCAGAGTCAACACCACTTGTTTCCTCTTCTCGGGCAGTGGGGCCATCATCACACACTCGAGGAAAAGGCAGAACAGGAGCAGCAAGGCCTGCAGCAGATAGGGCACCACCACAAAAGCGAGCACATGGGTGGCCATGATGATGAGTATGCACTCTCGACGATGTCTGTGTGGGAAATGGGGAGGAGGCAGGGGTGTTGTAGTGGACGTCGGATGATTTACGCGTGTAAGCACAGCTGTAGCACACCTGTTCGGCGCTGTGCACCAAATTCAAATTTACAGGTTTTTTAAAAAATAGCCCCCCCCCCCCCTGAAGACCCGAGCCCAAAACATCCGGGACTTGGGGTGTCTTGGGCATCCGGGTCTTACAGGGATTGATTTGAACAACCATGGGGACATCACACAACCTTGTTGCAAGCCCACACTGATCGCGAACATTCACATAGATGCCCATTAACCCTTATACATGCTTCACTACCATCATAAAAACTCTTGACGGAACCTAGCAGCTTACTATCTACACCGTACATGTGCAGAACTTTCCACAATCTTTCTCGGTCTACTTTGTCATATGCTTTTTCCAGATCCATGAATGCCATAAACACCTTATGGTCCTTCTCACAAGCCTTCTCTGCTATCTGTCTCACTGCAAATATTTGATCCACACATCCTCTGCCACTCCTAAAGCCATCCTGTTCATCACTCACAAGGACTTTTGATATCTCTCTTATTTTTTCTGCAATAATTCTTCCATATACCTTCTCTACTACGCACAATAAACTTATGCCACGATAATTTTTGCACTCACTTCGCTCACCTTTATTTTTGTACAGAGGTGCAATTAAAGCCTTTTCCACTCTGCTGGGACAGTTTAACTCATCCATGCCTTCTTACATATCTCCAACAAGCACTTCATTCCATTCTCTCCACTATACTCAATTATTTCTGCATACATCTGATCAGCCCCAGCTGCACTCTCATTTTTCAGCCGCTTCACAGCACTCTTTACCTGTGCGGGTGTCATGTCTCGTGGCACCGCCTGCCTTCTCTGCACACCCCGAAAACCAATCATGTTTACAGCCGCTCTGCTGTCTCTATTCTCATTCAGTGGGCTTTCATAATATTCTTTCCATCTGGTCCTTACTTCATCTCCATGGGTTAATAATCTACCACCTGCATCCTTCACACCATCACATTTCTTTCCACTTTCATTTATACTTTCTGCACCTCTTTCCAGAGTAACTTCCCATTTTCAGAGTAGTTTGCATTCATTTTTCTTCCTAGATCATCATTTACCTCCTCCTTTTTCCTCTTCACTGGTCTCTTTACGTGCTTCTTGCTCAATATATTCAGTTCTTATTTCAACTGAACCTTTGTCCTGCAACCACTCTTGTCACTTGTTCCTCTTTCCTCCACTGCTATCTTAACCTCATCATCCCACCATGTCTTACCTTTCGTCTTTGTTGTTACTCTTGCCACACCACATACTGCTTTAGCATTCATAACTAAGCAGTCCTTATATGCATTTCACAGGCTGTCCAGATCCATATCATTCCAGTGCACTGATTCTAACTCCTCCCCTACTTTGGTCCTGTAATCATGTGCCATTTCTTTGATCCTCAGCTTCCCAACTTAGTCTTTCTCCGTGACTGCTCCTCTTGCTCCTGATCCACCTCACTCCTCTTAGCTTATCTTGCATACCACAGTCATATGATCTGACAGACCTCCACATCGTCCTCTCGCGGCCCTCATATCAGCAACCATTCCCAGCATCGACCTCTCTACGAGCACGTAATCAATCAGGCTTCTTTCTACACAATCCCGTTCCCTCTATACCATGTATATTTATGTGCATCTTTGTGTTTGAAATACGAGTTACAAATGCACAACCTCCTCTCCTGACACATGTCCTTTAGTTGCTTCCCATTATCATTTTCTCCTCGTACTCTGTTACAACCCATTATGTTATTCTCAGGACCAGTGCCTACTCTTCCATTCATATCACCCATTACGATCACTTTATATCTCTTGGGGATTTCTCCTACTTCATCCATCTCATCCCAAAACCTGTCTTTCTCTCACTCCTGTCCTCACATGGTGCATACGGTACAATCACCACCACTTTCACTTTCTCAAACTTGAACTTGACATACATGCATCTCGAGCTGACACATTTGTAGTCTTTCACTCCCCCCTGCCATACCTCATTCCTTCTAATAAAGTACTGTATAATGTTCTGTTAAGCACACAGTAGTTTTATGTATATAGAAAAAGGAATTTCATGCTGTTTCCTTTCGCCTGGCAGTACTGTATAAACACACGCATTGTAAATACTGTAGTTGAAAAACAGCTGAAAGGCTTTCCTGATATTTAAATAGTGTAATGTACTGTGAAGTACAGTACACTGTAATTTTCTGTACAGAACCACATTCATGTTGGTGGTGGTGATGATGATGATGGTGATGGTGTTGTAAAAGACATTATTGAAGAAAACTGTACAATAAGGCCCAAAATCAAATAATAATAAAAAAAAAAAACTAAAATGATGCATGTTTCACTACTGTGCTGTGTACACCGTACTGTACTTTCATCAACTGAAATTCTAGCAGATGGCTCCGCCACACAGAACAAGACAAAACTGCCATCACGTAGTACGAGGACAAACTTGGGAAGAAACAGTTGTGAAAATAATTCATGTTTTGTGTTTACAATTCCATAGGTATACATGGCGAGTGTTGAGATGGGTGGATGGTGAACTGAATGAACAGAAGGCAGTGATTGACTATGTGTGTGTGGATGAAAGGATAAGATGTGTAATGGATGCAAGAGTATATAGAGGTTGGGAGAGTGGACTTTCTGACCACCACCAAATCCAAACAAGATGGAGGAAGAGAAGAAGGGCAGGACAGGAGGAAGTAGTTCTTACAAGGAGGGTAGAAAAGTTACAAGAGGATGGAATAAAGGCTGAATATAAAAGTGATAAGGAGGAGTGATTGGGTAAATGTAGATTGGAGCAGATGGGGGACATGGAAGGTGTGTGCAAGATATTCACAGAAGAAATCTGTGCAGCATGTGATGTGGTGTGTGGGGTGAAGAGAAGACGAAAGGGGGTTCAGGGAACAGCATGGTGGACTGAAGAGGTGAGAGAGGCTGTGGCACAAAAGAAGAAAGCATATAATGAGTGGATGAGAAACAGGGGCGTTGAAGAAGCTGAGAGACGGACGAGAGAGTTATATGTAGAGAGGAGGAGAGAGGTGAAGAGATTAGTGAGAGAGAGTAAGAAGAGAGTGGATGAGGAATTTGGAAGGAATATGAGTGCAAAGTGGAGGAAATGTAAGAAAATGTTCTGGCTAGACATGGTGCCAACAAAGTTAGTTAGGGTGAGAAAGATAAAAATGGTAGATTACTAGTGGAGAAGGGAGAAAAGTGAACAGATGGAGAGAACACTTTAATGAATTGTTGAACATAGAGAATGAAAGTAATGGAAGTATAAGTGGCTGGGGAATGGTGGGGAGAAGGAGGGTTGTGAGAAGCGAGGAAGAAATCAGTAGGATGGAAGTGGTGGAAGCATTGAAGAAAGTTAAAATGGGGAAAGCCCCAGGAATTGATGGAGTGTGTGGTGAAATGCTGAAGCATGGGGGAGAGATAGTAATGGAATAGATGTGGAAGGTGTGCAGATTGGCCTGGGAGGAAGGTAGAGTCCTGGAGGATTGGAGGTCAGGTATAATTATTCCTCTACAAAGGAAAAGGGGAAAAAGAAGTGT
>JAGKTI010000488.1:102124-108662 GCA_018397915.1 Birgus latro
TTATTGGACTCGAGGAGCTACTGGACTAAACTCCTATATATTGGAAAAAGTCCGATATAGCCAGAAAGCAGTCCGGACTGCCTGACAACTTCAGCTATGTTCACCACAATAAGACAAGTAAAAGACATGTTTTTCAGTGCACAGTACAGTATTATTATACCATTTGATTAATTTAGTGAAGGTATAACACAGTACAATACTGCAATGGTTGTGAAAACCACTGATGCAGTCCGGACTAATGTCTGATATATCGGAAAAAGTCTGGATTAGCAGGGGTAAGTTCGGATGTCGCTTTTATCGGAAAATAGCATATTTCGGACTGGCCTGAGCCCCAATTAGTCCGTTATAGTGAGGTCTTACTGTAATTTGCAGAGGGATTATTTAACAAAGCACAAGTCTTATGAAAAAATCACAGGTGAACTAAGGAAGCAGAAAATAAAATCACTGATGCAAGGTTTCGATGTTCAGAAAAACATGTTCAGTCAGAGAAATAAGGAGTCACAGGATGTAACTGAAGTGAGTTATGAAATTGGAAATCTGATGGCTAAAAATTCACAGGCATTTTCTGAAGGTGATTTCATTAAAAAATGTATTGTTGTTGCTTTTCAAAAACTTTCTCCAGATGTTGTGAAGAAGTATGAAAATATCAGTTTGAGTTGTACGACAGTGCACTGTAGAATTTGTGATTTGTCAGGTGATATAGTAGACCAGTTGAAAGAAAAAGGCAAACAGTTTGTGTACTTTTCCCTAGCAACTGACGAATCTACTGATGTAACATCTACAGCTCAGTTACTACTGTTTGTATGTGGTGTAACAGACAACTTCTCTGTGCATGAAGAACTTGTTGGCCTCAGTTCTTTGAAAGGGCAGACTACTGGAAGAGATTTATTGAGTGGACTACTAGAGCAGATTTCAGCAGTTGAATTAAAATTAGACAATTTAGTAGGCATATCAACTGACGGGGCTCCTGGAATGATTGGTAAGCAGAATGGTTTGGTGCAATTGTTAATCGAGCACCTTGGAGAGCGAAAAAATGAACTGAAACAGTTTCACTGCATAATACATCAACAGAATTTGTGTGAAAAAGAACTGAACTTCAGACATGTAATGAAAGTTGTAGTTTCCACAGTGAACTTTATTAAGTCACAATCAGCTTTGCATCATCGGCAGTTCAAGCAATTTCTTAATGAGATTGAAGCAGAGTATGGTGATTTAGTATTTTTCACCGAAGTTAGATAGTTAAGCAGGGGAAATACTCTGCAGAGATTCATCAGTCTTCTGGATGAAATAGTGATATTTTTTAATGAAAAGAATAAAGTAGTCCCAGAACTTGGCGATGTGGATTGGCTCAGCGATCTGGCATTTCTTGTTGATCTCACAAGTCACTTAAATAACTTAAATCTTAGACTTCAAGGGAATAACCAACTTATTTCTCAGCTAGCAAACCATGTGACAGCCTTTGAACAAAAACTAAAGTTGTTTCAGTCACAGCTAATCAAAGGTGAATTAGTACACTTCCCAAACTACCAACTAATGTGTGAATGTGTGAGAAGCACAATGTATGTAAGAAAAATGAACACTATGCAACAACAGTAAGAAAACTCAGGGAGGCATTTGGAAACCTCAAGAAAGAAAGGAATAACTTGATGTTGTTCAGCAACCCTTTTTCTGTATCACCTGAAGACATGGAAGTAGAAGTCCAGTTAGAACTGATTGACCTCCAGAACAGCGACATTCTTCATACAAAGTTTAAGTAAGGGGACTTACTCAATTTCTATAATTGTTTGCCCAAAGATCAGTATCCTTATTTGAGAAACAAGGCTGCTATTTATGCAAGCTTATTTAGCTCTACCTATATATGTGAACAAACATTTAGTCTGCTAAGTCGAAACAAGTCAAACATTCGAAGCAGGCTGAGTGATGAAAGTTTGCACTCTGTTTTGCGACTGGCAACAACAAAGTTTCAACCCAACATAAAGAAGCTTGTCTATGAATCACAGTGTCAAAAATCCCATTAAGAAGACTGTGTCATGCATGCCAGGTAAGGATTAATCATAGTTTTGTAACGTAATGGATTAAGTACTATATTTTTACCATCAAGCACCTAAAATTTCTACATTTTTGTTTAAAATAAATCTTGCGGCTCTCAGTGGGTTTTAAGTTTGATCATGTGGCCTGAGGAGCCCAAAAGGTTGTGCATCCCTGATTTAGACCCTCTAAATACAGTACATATGTACATACTGTTATGGTAAGTATCAGAAGTTCACGTAGGCATGTTTAGGTTAATAGAAAGTGACAATGGGCATAACAACAAAGAAACATGTACCATAGAGAGACCTGAAATTGGCTTGAGATAAGGGGCCTTGAGGCTAGGGAGTGGAGAGTTGGTGGTCTCCACCACCTGGCATTAACACCTCGAGCAGGGCCTCATCTTTGAATATTTCAGAATCATCAGAAGCCACAGGTACTGTACTGTCTTTGTTACCAGAACCAGTGCATGTGAGTGATAATGGCAGATGTACAGATTTTCATGTTGCAGTGATAACAAAAACTGGTACAGTATACTGTAACCACGTATGCAATGACCAAGGGATCACAGTAGATTGTATCCACATGACTCTTGTAGCTTGGACCATGCAGACCTTCATTGTGCCTCATACGAGGTCTGTAGCTCAGCCAGGGTTGATTTAACTATTATCATCATTATTGGTAGGTTGGGTAGCTGTCATCCACTCATTGTACTGCTACATTTAGTTGGCTGTACACTGAGTGACATGGCTATACACTGAGTGACAGGTCAGAGTGTTTTATGTAACCTGGGAAACTGTATACATAGAGAATATGATTTCTTTTTTTTAGTGTAAGGAAGAAGGAACCGAAGGCCAGGAGCCCACAAACCATTTCTTCCAAGAAAAAACAAAAGCAGTACAACAGAGCCAAATGCAAGATTGTTCATTTCGAGATGCCTGGACACACTGTGTTTGAAAGACGAGAGATCATAGGAAGTAGGAAATACAGACAGAGGGAGACAGGTCTAGAGTTGACCTTTCGCATAAATGAAGGATTGGGAGTAGCGGTTAACTCTTGCATTAGAGAGTTGGACAGAAAAGAGATGAGAGTTTGTTGCAAGACGGGTGTAACATGCCATTTGTAGACATTTGTAGAGGTGTGTACCATTCCCCTTATATGTGTATGTATTATGCCATTATGTATATGCCCTCACTGTTTGCCCCCCCCCCCACTGTATCCTAGATCTGCAGACGTAAGCAGCGTTTCCCAGGCTCAACACCAACCAATTCCATATGTCTCTCAGTCGAGGGCTGATATCAGGAGAGGTAACACCTATATCTCTCTGCTCCACAATTAAAGGCTGTAAATAACTACTCCAGGACTTTTCTTCAACCATCAAGAGAGGGGTGTTACATTTTTGGTTGCAGCGGTATTCGGACCATCATTTTCTGAACGCCTCCTAAAGTGTTTTAGTGCCACAAACACACCTCCTCGATGCTCCACCTCTCACAGCCTCGCCCTCACTCTTGTGGCGTACTACAGGCTCTGCATCTATAGGTGTCCAATTCCCTTCACCAGTGCCATTCTCTACATTGCCCACAACCCCACACAGGCTGCGACTGTCGCCGCCGCCGCCCTCCGCCCCTGTCTTCCCTGTTCTGACACCTGTTCAGACACCTGTTCATCTGCCGGTGGCCCTCTCCAGCGTCTGCTGTTCACTCTCTGCATCTGCCACGTCAATGCCCTTTGTCACATCTGCCACCCACCAGCTTTGCATCTGCCTGTGGAGACATTTGTCCACCCCTCAGTGCCTCCCATATGGTTCGGATTAAACCACCGCGCCACTCAACCCTCCTATTCACGTATCGACTCAAGCCCAGTGAGAAACTCCACCTCTTCCAAGACTCGTCCTACATACCTACTACAAGCCGTATTCACAACCATTCTCAGCCCGCCTGCCTCTGACGTCTCCACCACTACCGTTCTCCCACCAGCTGATCAACAACCTCACCTCCCTCCCCTCCAATACGTTCACCACTCAGCTGTGTGACTATACTAGTACACCTTCATCCACCCATTTGACTTTCTGTAGAGATTATCCTCCGATTTTCTCTACAGATTGTGTGTTGTCATAATTCATCCCCAGTACTCCCCTACTCCTCTCTCTATTACTACTATCCAGTTCTCGAGGCCGCTCTTCTCACCATATACGTCGTCGTCCATATCCCTCTACGTTCTGACATCACCTTCAACCTTTTCCACATCATTCCCTTCCCCTTCCGATACAACAACTCCTTATTGCAAGTCTCTGTTCCTTCAGAATATTTCCTCCTATCCCATGACCATCTTTCAGTTGCCTTCCTATCTATCACCGACCTCCAGCAGTGTTCCTCCCTCACCCCTACCTCCCGTCTCTGTGCTGCCCACCTTTTCTCTGTCTTCCCTAGCAGTGCTACACCCTGTGAGTCTGCTTTAGTTCGTAACCATTCCATATACTCTGCCTGTTCCTTTGTTCCAGCTCCTGTACTCCCAGTCCACCATGCTCACCTCAACCACGTCCGGTACTTCTTCTTCACTGTTCCCATCTCTGTCACCATCATGTGTCCTGGTACTTTGGTCCGCTCCGTACCTGCTAGTGGTCTCTACAAAGCACCGGACTATTGTACCGTCAAATCAGAGTCCGTCATCACTTACGCCACTCGCTATCACCAATCAGTCCGTAAACACTCCTATGACATCTTCCAACCAATTGACCTGCCTTCCAACCTGCCATCTACTAACACTACCGTTATCTCCCCCAAGATGCGTATGCTAACATTCTTCAACGACAGTGACTTCATTATGGATCAATTTTCTTTGGCCCTCGGTTCATCCAACCATTGTGTTTCCTCCTGTGGCCATCTCTTTCATAGGTTTTTTCCTTGTCCTCTGTGCAGTGCACTGTTGTGTCCGGAAAATGGAACGCAGACTACAGGAAATCAGACTTGCTACTGGCATAGTACGCCCTCCCCAAGATTAAGTGCCCTCACATTCATTGACTACCTATGCCACCTGATAAGTTGCATAAACTGTGGACTGAAAAAGTACCACCAGCAAATGTTGACATATCTCTGATACAGTAATGTGTGACAAATAGAAACTAACATAGAAAAAAAAAATGAAAGACATGTGTACCCTATTTCACAAGAGTTATCTACAGTACTTATATAGATCTAAGAACATGCGTGAATGCATACTCTATTTACTCCTTGTATCATATACAGTAATCCCTCCACTATCCGACGTAATAGAGCCAAAGGCATGTCCGGACAGTGGTCTTGTCCGGATAGTGGCCCTGAAGCTCCAGCACTGGTCATTCATGACCCTAACCTAACCTAACCTAAATCAGAAAACCACCTACCTACCTCCCTACTGGACATGCATAGCACTTATTTAAGTCCCCTTTCACATAAATAATGCACACAAAGGATGAATTAACTGAATTTTAACCAAAAAATGATGATTTAGAGGTGAGTAAGGCATAGGTGCTCACAACTTGCCAGCAAGTGTAAGTAAGTATCAGACATGGAAATCACTATGGAAATCACCCTTTCTCACACCATATGCCTTAAATAATGGACACAAAGCATGAATTCATTGAATTTTAACCCAAAAATGATGCTTTTGAGGTAAGGCATAGTGGCAGCTTAGTGTAAATAAGTATCGGACGTGGCAGTCACTATGAAAATCATCATTTCTCACATCTTATGCACTGAAATATGGGATACAAAGCATCAAATAAATAAACTGTTACCAGAAAAAGAGTTAGGTATGGCAAAGGTGTTCACTGTTCACCAAGAGCACTGGTCATTCTTGACCCTAACCTAACCTAACCTAAATCAGAAAACCACCTACCTAACTCCCTACTGGACATGCATAGCACTTAAATAAGACCCCATTCACATAAGTAATTGGCACAGAGCGTGAATTAATCGAATTTTAACCCAAAAATGATGATTTTGAGGTGAGTAAGGCAGGGGTGTTCGCCAGCTGAGTACATAATGAACGTAAAGAAGAGAGGTGATTATTACTGAGAAAATCACCTTTTCACAGCCTGTGCACTCAAATATGTGACACAAAGCATGAAGTAAATAAAATGTAGCCAGAAAAATTATGATTTAGAGGTGTGTGGGGCGAAAATGTTCACCAGTTGACTAGATAGTGAATGTAAGTAAGAGACATGGTAATCACTGAGAAAATCACCTCTTTCACAGCCTGTGCACTCAAATATGGGACACAAAGCATGAAGTAAATAAAATGTAACCAGAGAATGAGGATTTAGAAGTGATTATGGAAAATATTTAGCAGTTGACAATGTTTACTTACAGTCCATGATTGTTGTTTACCCCCATCTCTAAGGTTTTTACAGTGGTCATAATTGCTCTTGAAGCATGTCCAGTAATCCAGTGTTTAACTACACTTAATCCTTAGCACTGTGACTTTTGATTATTTAAACAAGAACGAAAATACCGCAAACGATCGGACAGCC
>JAGKTI010000488.1:111933-132318 GCA_018397915.1 Birgus latro
TCTCTGAAGTCACGTGAGAGGGCTTCAAGCACCATGATAAACAACAAGGGACTCAAAACTGACCCCTGATGCACACCAACATTCACGGGAAACTCATCACTCAAAGCTCCATTCACCCTTACCTGAGTGTGAGCACCCACGTACATGGCCATAACCACCCTAACCAGCCACTCTTCCAACCCTAGCTTTCTCATTGCCCACTTCACCACCTCTCTAGGGACTCTGTCAAAGGCCTTTTCCAAATCAACAAAAACAAAATACAATTCCCTTTTCTTGCCAATATATTTTTCCTGAAGCTGTCGAACAATGAATATGGCATCAGTGGTCCCCCTGCCTGGCATAAACCCAAACTGCATCTCATTGATATTCACTCTTTCTCTAATCATACCTTCTAGAACTCTCTCCATTACTTTCATTATCTGATCTAAGAGCTTTATACCTCTGTAATTTCCCCTTTCCAGGGCATCACCCTTCCCTTTGTACACATTTACAATTACACTTTTCAGCCAATCATCTGGGACAACACACTCATATATAATCCTATTTATCAGGTCAGTGACTAACCTCACCCCAATATCTCCTGAGGCCTTCAACATTTCGGCAGTCAACCCAGACACACCTGCCGCCTTCCCCACCCGCATCCTGCCTATTGCCTCACTCACAGTAGCAGCGTCAATCAAAGGCCAAGGCCCAAACACTGGATCACCTGGCTCCAAACCTTCCCTATCCCAATCAAACTCCTCATTCAACAACCGACTATAATGCTCTCTCCATGCATCTTTAATATCCTCACTGTTTACCAGTACCCTTCCCTCATCATTCTTCACACACTGCTCGCCTACAATGTCCCGATTATCTCTCTTCATCTGATTTGCCACCCTAAAAACCATATTTTTCCTTCCTTCATGATTTAGATTATCAAGTAAAAGTCTCTGTGACTCAGACTTCGCCCTGTATACCTCTCTTCTAGCCCTGCGCTTGGCAGCCAAGTACTCCTCCCTGTTACCACCCTTCTTCCATTCCCGGAAAAGCCTTTTCTTCTCCTTAACTGCGGCTTCTACACTCTCATCCCACCACCAAGTTACTTTATGTCTTGGTGGGCCTCTTGTCCAACCGCATACTGCATCGGTAACTCTCAAGAGGTTGTTCTTAAGGGCTCCATACTGTTCATTAACGTCTCTATCTTCGGCTTCCTGTTCAGCCACCACTCTCCTCATCTCACTATAAAAGGCATCCCTTACTGATTGGTTTCTCAGCTTCCATATTTTCCTCCTAGGTACATATGTCCTCCTTCTCATCCTTTGTTCCTTAAGCACCATGTCACAAATCAACAGTTTGTGCTGCTGCACACACTCCTCGCTTCCTATAACTTTAACATCCCTCACTAATCTCCTATCAACCCTCCTGACCAGAAAATAATCTATCTGGCTACTATTTCCCCCGGACTCGTACGTAATCAATCTACTCACTCTTTTTCTAAAATGTGTGTTGCACACAATCATGTCCATAGCCTCCCCAAACTCGAGTATTCTTTCCCCTTCCGCATTCCTCACACCATATGCACATCCTCCATGGACTCCTTCATACCCTTGAGCTGCTTCACCAACATGACCATTTAAATCCCCTCCCAGAGCCACTACCTCATCATCGCCCATACCACTCACTACACGTATTAAATCATCCCAAAATCTATCCTTCTCTGCGTCATCCAATCCTACCTGCGGAGCATATGCTGATATAACTGAAACCATCACCCGTCCTATCAAAATTTTCACTACTATTATCCTATCACTTACTCTCATGACATTCATAACATACTCCACCCATTTCTCCGCAACCAACACACCCACACCCCCATATCCATCAGTTCCCCCCTGCCAAAACAACTTATAGTAGCAATCCTTCCCAGCAATCTTTCTGGCTGATCCACCCCTGTACCGGACTTCCTGCAGACAAGCCACCTCCACCCACCTCCTACTGAATGCCTCAACAACTTCCCCTGCTCTTCCTTTCAAACTTCCCACATTCCACGAACCCACCCTAAACCCCCTGGGTGTAGGAGAGTCCTGAGTGCTATTTATATCACTCAGGCTAGTTTGGGCCTATATTTTATAAAAATAAGTCAATGCACGAATTGCCACCAGCTGGAAGTGCCAGGACCGCCTCACACAACCCTGCGGTTTAGAGGTTAAGGGCCCTTGAACAGAAATTTGAAAATCAAGGATTTTCAAGGGCTGTGTTAAACCTGGGCATCATTGTACCAAGCCTCGGAGTCCCTAGGAGGAGGAGGGGAGGGTGGAGACCATAAATGCCCCCACCATCTGCCCCTCTCTCGGTGACGACTTAATGAGTTGCCTGGAACCACTGTCAGACTCGCTTCTTCTTCATTTCTGCAACATTCACGGCAGATCTTCTAACCTTCTCTCTGATGAGCACCACCTCTCCTCCACTAAACCTCACTTTCTCTTCTTAACTGAGACTCTGCTGTCTGAGGCAACTGATAGGAAACCCTTCTCTGTATCATCCTACTTTCTCTATAGAAGTACACCTATACCCTGGTTTATTGATGCAACTGGTTACGTAAAAACCCATTGTTAGGCAGTGTATCGTATCTTAGGGTAGATTTAACATGTAAAGTATAGGGATGTGTTTTTAATTTTAAGCCTTCGGTTTCCCCCCCAGCCAAGTCCTAAACCCACCCAAATGAGTCCAAAAACAAGTTTCTAGCCAACCTAAATCCCCAAATAGCTATAAAAGAAGCTAAACTAAGCCTAAAAGCAGTTTATAACTCACCTAAACCCAAAAATAAAAACTGGAAATCACCAAATATGTCTGAAAAAAACAAACTTTGTAAACTGTACCCCAAAATGACAATGTTCACCCCACACTAAAACACATTAATCTAATTCTAAAAACAGTTCATAAATCAACCTAAATGCAAAATCTTAGACTAAAATATAAAAATCAGAAAAAAAAATCAACACCCATCGTTAAACCAGAGTTTGGCCATCATTAGGAGAAAAAAAAATCAACACCCATCGTTAAACCAGAGTTTGGCCATCATTAGGAGGGGTATGGTGGCATTTCTATCCCCATTGCTAAGCCGGGGTATCGCATCCAGGGTATCGTATTTCAAGGTATACCTGTACTCATTTCAAAACCAATGTAGCTGTTGTGTATATGTATGCAACTACATATCTTGCTCTCATGTTCCTGAACTTGATTCTTCTGAAATGTCTACTCTCTGGCTTCGGGTTTCTTGACATTCTGACCAAATGTATCTGTGCTGTTATCCATTCATTCAACGACTACAAAAAAATTCTTCGACTAGCTTACTTCTACGATGGAACACATCCTATCTGTTTCTCTTTTCTGTGAAATCTCCATACTAGGAGATTTCAACGTTCACCACCACCTTTGGCTCTCCTCTCCTTTCACTGATCCACCTGGTGAACAAGCCTACATCTTTTCTATCCTTAATCTACCAAGTCCCACCGACATATGATGCAAATAATTACTTTCTTCCGCGGACAGACCCACCGACGTGCATCGTAAGTCACTCAATTGCAAGGCCCATTGTGTGCACATTTTTCAACATTCGCAGGTGATTTTTGGTAGGCAAATGTGGGAGACCTTCCTCTACCTGCTGCCAAGCAGGGATACTGCCTGGCCCCACCTAACCCCGACTCCCCCCCACACAGGGCAATTCACCAGTTAGCAGTAACCTGGCCAGTAAAGGTATGTTGCCCCATGGTCTCTCCAATGACAAATTTCATGATGAAAGTGATTTCCAAGGTAGAAGACAAAGAAACAAAGAAGCTAAAGGTAGAAACAAACAGAAGTGATGAGGTGGTAATGTTGTAAAGGAAGGTGCCATATACTGTACTGTACTGAGGTTTTGGGTGAGTGAACAATGCTTTTATCACCTATATTATTGTGTGAAAACCAATATAGACTTGTATTACACATAAATTCGTACCAAATAAATAAATACTTTAAAGTGGCTTGAATTAGTTAACCCTTCCATAGTTTGTTTCTTTAGCCAGATACCCTGAAAAAGAAGGAAAACGTATGGCTAAATGACACCTGTATCAACATTTTTAAGCTCAGGAGCACGATTTGTCTATGAATTTTCAATGCTTCTCACCAAAAGCGTAGGTTTGAGCAAAAAAAAAAAAAAAAAAAAAAAAGTTGAAAAATCGGTCGGGATCTGGGGGTAGGCTGGGTAAAAAAACGATTGGGACTGGGCGGGTTAATGACCTAATGCAGCTTGTACAGCACTCTACCCATATCCCTGACTGTCATGGAGAGAGTTCCTACATACCCGACCTCTTCCTTACAACTAATCCTCCTGCTTACGCTGTTAATCTTTCCTCTCCATTCGGATCCTCTGATCACAACATTGTTACCTTAACCTGTCCTATCACTCCAGTACCGCCTGTGGACCCTCCAAAGAAACGTCGGTTGTGGCACTTTGGACCTGCTGATTGGGAGGTCCTCCAGCAGTCCTTCTTTGATTTTCCCAGGAATGATTATTGCTTCCATGGCCAGGAGCCATCTGAGTGTGCCATGCGCATTATGGAGGTTATTCTCTCAGGTATAGATGCATACATTCCTTTCTTGAATCCCTTGACCAATGCAAAAAAGTCTTAGTTTAATCATCCTTGTTCTAATGCTGTCCATAACAAGGAGAGGGCCTATAAAAGGTACCAGAGCCAACCCACCCCTGAATCACATCTTTAACATGTTTCTGCCCGCAATCGTGCTAACTCTGTTCTTCGCTCTGTTAAAAATAACTTCATTCGTACTAAATGCTCTCAAGTCTCCAACTCAAATTCTTCCCCACTCCTTCCGGCACCCTGCCAGAAACCTTTCTAACAACTTTACCTCATCATCCTTCCCTCCTTTTTTCTACTCTGATGGCTCTGTAGCTATTTCTTCAACTGATAAAGCAGATCTCTATGCTCAGGCTTTCTCCTCCAATTCCACCTTAGACAATTCTGGTGCTGTTCCTCCATCACTTTCCCCTTCTGACTTCCTCATGGCTGACATTAAAATTTCTTCAGCTGATGTATTTTCTGCTATCACTGGCCTCAATACTAACAAGGGATATGGACCTGGTGGTGTTCCCTCCTGTTGTCCTCAAGAACTGTACTTCTGTGCTTATGCCCTGACTAAGTAAGCTCTTTCGCCTTTGTGTGTCAACTTGTACCTTTCCTTTTTGCTGAAAGTTTGCTCTCATTCAGCCTGTCCCAAAGAAGGGTGACCATTCCCAACCCTCTGTCGCCCAACTGCTTTAACATCGTTTTTGTTTTTGTTTTTGAAGGCTGCAACATGCTTGCATGCGTCGGCCTTTTTGGATTGGAGTGTGTAGCATTTTATGACCGGATGCCCTTCCTGGTGTCTACCAATGACCCTTGGGTGGATTCGATCCTCCGACCCTACAGCCAGAGCGGAGCGCTCTAACCCACTGAGCCACGGCTGCTAAATCCTATGTATCAAACACATCCTACGTGTATCAAAAGTCTTTGAATCTATTCTTAACAGAAAAATTATAAAGCATCTCTCCGATCATAACCTTCTTTCTGATCGTCAGTATGGGTTACGTCAGGGAGGCTCCACTGGCAATCTTCTCACCTACCTTTCAGACTCCTGGTCACCCTTCTTTTGGGACTTTGGCGAAAGCCTTGCCATAACACTTGACATCGAGTCTGGCATACATCTTTAATATCCACACTGCCCGCTTACAGTTTCTATCCTTCTGTCTGTGCCTGCATCTATAGCTTCCATTCTGGTCGTTCTGTAGCTGCTGTTGTAGACGGCCACTGTTCTACTCATAGGTCTATCAACTGTAGTGTTCCTCAGGGCTCTGTCCTATCACCAACTCTCCTCTTTTATTCACCAATGACCTTCTAAGCTGTACATATAACCCTATCTACTCATATGCTGATGATTCCACTCTCCACCTTTCCATTCGGTTCTCACGACTCCATCTCAGAGGTTACTTCAACAAACAAGGGATGAGGCTATGGCAAGCCTAATGTCTGACTTGGCTCGTATCTCTGGCTAGGGTAAAAGTAATCTTGTTTTTAATGCATCAAAGACCCAGTTCTTATGTCTATCAACCCGAAAAATCTTCCAAAGGAGTACTCACTAACATTTAGTAATATCCAGCTCAATCCTGCATCATCTTTAATCATACTTGGGGTTTCATTCTCTCAGAACTTGTCTTCTATATCAAATCTCTGGTAAAATCTACTTCCAAGAGATTAGGTGTGCTAAGCTGACTGCATACCTTCTTTACCTCCACACAGGTGTTGACTTTATACACAGGTTTTATTCGCCCCTGTATAGAGCACATTTCTCACATGTGGGGAGTTTCCCCACATACAGCTCTTTTCAACAAGGTGAAGTCAAACACTTTTCGTCTCATTAACTCTCCTTCTCTTACTGGTTCCCTTCAACCTGTCTCTTCACCGTACTGTTGCATCATCACCTCTTTTCTATCGTAATTTCAATGGTCACAGCTTTTCAGAACTGTCTGTTTGAATCCCTCCACCTGTTAACACCCCTCTCTTGATGGTTGAAGGAAAGTCCTGGAGTAGTTATTTACGGCCTTTAATTGTGGAGCACAGAGATATAGGTGTTAGCTCTCCTGATATCAGCCCTCGACTGAGAGACATATGGAATTGGTTGGTGTTGAGCCTGGGAAATGCTGCTAACAACTACAGATCTAGGATACAGTGGGGGGGGGGCACACAATGAGGGCATATACACAACGGCATAATACATACACATATAAGGGGAATGGTACAATACTCCCCCGGATGGTTGAGAGGTTGTCTCCTGACACTAAAGAGAAGTTATATGGGGTGGTTCATATGACTAAGGGAGGCAGGAGATTTGTACAGGTAGGGAGTATGATACAGGGGAAGGAGGGAGGGTTTATGATACAGGGGATGGTAAGGAGTAAGGATGATACAGGGGTTGGAGGGAGGACATGGCCATGTCAAGGGGATGGAAACTAGTGATATACATTGTTACAAGGGGAGGTATGGTGATATAAGATACAAATAGAGTCATGTTGATACAGTAATCTCTCTACTATCCGGACGTCCACTATCCGGATACATCACTATTCGGCCATCATAGGCTGTCCAAACCCCAAAATGCCTTAAAATCCAAAAAAATCCCATTTTTTCCGACCGCGTCAGTTTGAATTTCCCACTCGCACCAACTAGCTCCCTTCCCGCAAAATCGCCCTCCTACTAGTTCTGTCTCAACTCTCGTGAGCAGTGGACGGCTGTCCGATCGTTTGCGGTATTTTCATTCTTGTTTAAATAATCAAAAGTCACAGTGCTAAGGATTAAGTGTAGTTAAACACTGGATTACTGGACATGCTTCAAGAGCAAGTGGTGACATGGTATGTAGGAGGACTGCTGGGCCATGATGGCAGGCTGTGAAGCCTATGCCCAGAGTCGGACACATAAAAAAAAAAAAAAATTATGACCACTGTAAAACCCTTAAAGATGGGGGTAAACAACAATCATGGACTGTAAGTAAACATTGCCAACTGCTAAATATTTTCCATAATCACTTCTAAATCCTCATTCTCCGGTTACATTTTATTTACTTCATGCTTTGTGTCCCATATTTGAGTGCACAGGCTGTGAAAGAGGTGATTTTCTCAGTGATTACTATGTCTCTTACATACATTCACTATCTAGTCAACTGGTGAACATTTTTGCCCCACACCTCTAAATCATAATTTTTCTGGTTACATTTTATTTACTTCATGTTTTGTGTCCCATATTTGAGTGCACAGGCTGTGAAAGAGGTGATTTTCTCAGTGATTACCATGTCTCTTACTTACATTCACTATCTAGTCAACTGGTGAACATTTTCGCCCCACACACCTCTAAATCATAATTTTTCTGGCTACATTTTATTTACTTCATGCTTTGTGTCACATATTTGAGTGCACAGGCTGTGAAAAGGTGATTTTCTCAGTAATAATCATCTCTCTTCTTTACGTTCATTATGTACTCAGCTGGCGAACACCCCTGCCTTACTCACCTCAAAATCATCATTTTTGGGTTAAAATTCGATTAATTCACGCTCTGTGCCAATTACTTATGTGAATGGGGTCTTATTTAAGTGCTATGCATGTCCAGTAGGGAGTTAGGTAGGTGGTTTTCTGATTTAGGTTAGGTTAGGTTAGGTTAGGGTCAAGAATGACCGGTGCTGTCGGTGAACAGTGAACACCTTTGCCATACCTAACTCTTTTTCTGGTAACTATCTATCTATCTATTGCCAGACGCCTCAATCCCGAACGGGGTGGCCACAAACAAATCGCCTCCATGTCACTCTGTCCCCTGCCATTTCACTACCACGCTCCCAACTCACACCCCCCTCTCTCATATACCTCTCCACTCCATCCCTCCATCTCATCCTCGGCCTCCCCCTCCCTCTCGCCCCCTCCACCTCACTCACATACACTCTCCTCGTCAATCTTTCACTCTCCATCCTCTCCACATGCCCAAACCACCTTAACGTGTTTCTCCTAACGCTTTCCATCACGTCCTCAACCACACCACAACGCTCCTTCACTTCCTCATTTGTTAGTCTGTCTCTCCATGTGACTCCACATGCTCCTCTCAAATAACTCATTTCCACTGCTCTCACTCTTGACTTCTGTCCTTCCAACAGGGTCCAAGCTTCACTTCCATATGTCAGAGTTGGTATCACAATACTGTCATGTAACAACTTTTTCACTTCCATGCTCACCTCCCTGTTTCTTATCACTGCTTTCAACGAACCAGCAACCTTCCTTCCCTGCTGTACCCTTTCGAGCACTTCACCCTCCAGACTACCATCCTTACTCATCACACTGCCCAAGTACTTAAATTCACTCACATTCTCCATTTCCTTCCCATCCAATCTCACTGTACACTCACTGGCTTCACTTCTCTCGAAGACCATCACTTTACTCTTCCCCACATTCACCTTTAGATTCCGTTTCTTACACACTCTCCCAAACTCATCTACCAAGCCTTGCAGCTCCCCTTCGTCTTCACTCAACAACACAGTATCATCTGCAAACAACAGTACAGGTAGTTTCCAAACACTGCCCTCTCTCACTAGGGCCGCTCCAACATCCACTGCCCGACCTTGTATCTCTTTTATAACCCCATCCATATACAGATTGAACAACCATGGAGACATGACACATCCTTGTTTCAATCCAACCTTCAAATGGAAAGATTCACTCAGTTTGCCATCCACACGCACTGCAGCCTTAGCACCCTCATACATACTCTTCACTGCCTTCAACAACTTTCCACAAACCTAGTCTGTCCACCCTGTCATATGCTTTCTCCAGATCCATGAAGGCTGCATACAACTTCTTGCCCTTCTCTAGAAACTTTTCCACTAAGGATCTAAGAATGAATATCTGGTCTACACAACCTCTTCCCTTCCTAAAACCTCCTTGTTCTTCTCCAACTAATTCCTCAGTAATTTCCCTGACTCTGTCAATAAGTATCCTACCATATACTTTTCCCATTACACTGAGAAGGCAAATGCCCCTATGATTGCCACACAATGCTTTTTCCCCTTTTCCTTTGTACAGAGGAATAATTATACCTGACTTCCAATCCTCCGGGACTCTACCCTCCTCCCCCCCAAAAAAATCGATCACTTTAAAAAAGATTTGTCTACATTACCTTACGTTACCATCACACTTCCATTGTATGTTAGAAAGAGAGATCACATGTTTTTAGAACAGACTTCTATGTTCTTATATACAGTATGTTCATTTTCTTTCTAATCGTTTTCTGACACTCTTGTCATGGAGAGAGAGAGAGAGAGAGAGATGCATATAACTCATGCATAGCCAGTATAATTCTGCATATAAATAATTTTATACACATATGAGTAGACTGTCAGATGCAGGGTGGCAAATGACCAGTGAGCATCAGCAGGTCGCATTGGTTTTAAGACATGGGCGGGGAATTTGTGTTTACAACACTGGTGATACAACAGTTTTATACAGTATTATTGTTTAGGATAAGATAGTTTTATTTTACCATTTAGGATGAAAAAAAAAATAATTTTTGTTAGTTTAATTTTATGTTCGATAAAATAGTTTATCATTTATAATTTTTGGATGAAAGAAAAATTTGTTTTCATTTTTTGGGGTGGTTTGGATGTGTGGAAGGTGGAGGGTTGGTGAGGGGAGTGTGTGAGGGTGAGGTGCGGGAGTGAGTGGTGAGAGTGGGGTGGAGGAATGGGGTGGGGGGGTGTGGGGGGGAGTGATGGGTTGGGTGGGAGGACAGTCGTCGTCTGGTGGCTGCGGTGGACAGGTTGAACTGGGGAATGATGGCATTGGGCAGTTGATAGGTACAGTACATAGAGTATTTAGGATAAAGTCATAAACATTATTTTCTGTTATCACATATGTATGTTTTCATAATGATGGAATAATATAGTGTGTATTGAAATAATTTTGTAATTCTCTATATCCTGAAAATAAAAGAAACATCCTTGAGACTCCTTGAAAAGTCCTTGAATTTTAATGCCAATCCTTGTGTGAACCCTGGATGCCATTTTTTAATTCGATTTTGAATAGGAAGTGTAGTGTGTAATGTGCGTGTAGTTTGGTGTTGACAGTTAGAGAATCTTGTATTGGAGAGTATGCTGGCCTACTTTCTGTGTTACTGAAACACTGAAAAAGTTCAGCAAAGGGGATGGTCAGGAACTAGCCCCGAGGGCTGATGAAACCAGAGCTCCAGCTCTCCCTGTCATCAGCTTTCCACCCACCTTGGGGTACTACCCTGCTTCACTGGTGCTACAGTCTGCCCTCTTGGTGGTAGCCACATAATTATATGGATGCCTGGTGGTATACTGTTTTGGGTTATGGTGCTCCATTACAATGGGGCCCATGGGGGTTTGCATCTGTGAGGTGATTATGGTCATTGCTAGCATAATGCCACTTAGGCAGGTGTGATGTCCCCATAGTTGTTCAATGTATGTATGGATGGGGTGATGAGAAGAGTAAAAACATGAGTAATGGAGAGAGGGATGACATTGGTAATGAATGGTGATGGATGGATAGGAGTACTGAGAGTGGACAGGATACAATATAATGTGATTCATGAAAGATGTGGAGTGAGGAAGTCTATGGACACCAGAATCAAAGAGAGTGTACTGAGATGGTATGGTCATGTGGTGAGAATGGATAATAATAGACTGGCAAAAAAGATATATCTGAGCAAATTTGTAGGAGGGAGGAAGCAAGGTTGGCCAAGAAGAAGGTGGAGGAATATGGTGGATGAGTGTGTGTGGAAGAGAGGTATGAAGTCGGGGAGGCTAGGGGACTGGCAAGAGATCGAGCTAGTTGGATGAATCTTGTGAGAAGTGCATGATCAGGGATTTGGCACCCATTTGTAACGTGACAGCATCTGGATTGACTCCATTGGAAATGTTTATGTGAAGCTACAGAATGTGGTGAATGTTTTTGGCATATCAAATAGAACCAGGATTCCTGGAGCTTGAATGATGAGTGAATGGAAGCGTGGCCCATTGGATTGGGCAAACTTGGGGTGTTTGGAGTGGATGTTACTACTCCTCTCTCTGCCCTAGGGTGGGAAAGGAGGTCCTGATGATGATGATGATGATGATGATGATGATAATGATTATCATTGTTGTTGTTTTCCTTTTCAGCAGAGGACGAGGTCGAGGAGGTTATGGTTGGGGCAGACGTGAAGGTGGCGGAGGTGGGGGGCGAGGAGGATACAGCCACAGGGGGGGAGGAGGTGGAGGTGGTGGTGGAGGTGGAGGGAGGTACGGAGGAGGAGATAGGCATCGATGGAGTGATGGAGGGGGAGGAGGTGGTGGCGGGAGAGAAGGCCCCTCCAGGCCATATAAGGAGTACAGCACATACAGGTATGCAAGTGGATGGGTATTCTTGTTCTGTCATAGTCATCATCATCATCATCATCATCATCATCATCATCATCATCATCATCATCATCATCATTATCATCAGTTCCGTTTTGGTGGTTGTGATGGTGATGACGATGATGATGATGATGATAGTGATGAAGATGGAAGGAAAACATAAATGCCAAGCTATTAACAGTAGGTGTGCACCGGATATCTGATCCAGTTGGATAGCTGGGCCGGATATTGCAGTTATCCGGTATCCGGCCAGATATTTCTTTTATCCGGCCGGATAGACTGGATAACACAGTGTAGTAAAGGGTCTTATAAACTTCAATCTAAACTACTTCATTTATAATGATACATTTCAACTTGCTTTATAGTAAAGGGTCTTCTAAACTTCAATCTAAATTACTTCATTTATTATGATACATTTCAACTTGCTTTATAATCAGTGTAGTAAAGGGTCTTATAAACTTCAATCTAAATTACTTCATTTATTATGATACATTTCATCTTGCTTTAAGAGATACAGTATAAATCTAGCTTTTCACACAAAATAGTAGCTACTGAGTATGTTTAATCTTGAAAGCAATATAAATTCTTTAACACAGTACAGTATGTCAAATAGAGTATATCAGGTAATACCTATGTGAATCTTCAAACAATATAGAACTAGTAAGAAAACTTTCAGCCATTGTGATGGATGAAAAGTAGCATCTTGCCACGTTTTGATAATATTTGTGAATGCTTTTCTTCGAAGACATTGCCATATTCTGAATACAGTCCTTCTGATTATACCGATGATGCTGGTGTTGACAGATGGTTGCTAGAAAGTTGCTTGAGAGTTGGAAACGTATCCTCTTCCTTCCAGGATTTAAGGGGACATTCTTCTCTTGCTAAAAGGGGAAGCTGTAGATATGTGACAGCTTCTTCAGCTGACTTAACTAGAGAAACATCTTTCTCCATAGGTATCTTTCTTTTTAAGACATTCTCCATATTACTATCAGTTCCACTTGCTGTTTCTTTAAAGCAAACCATAAAGGCATCTTCTTCATCACTACCTGATTTAGCCGCAAAATTTTCTGAATGTTTTTCAGTGTCACTATCATTCTTATTTTCATCTTGTGTTCCCACATGCAAAACTTGTTTCTTGTAGTTCATCATTTCCTCTGAAAGCCATGCCTTTCCTTGTCCTCTTTCACTCAAACTCAAAAACTGTAGCTTGAAACGAGGATTCATTTCCGTTGCTAAGATGTACAATCGATCCTTCATAATGTGGAGTCCATTTTCAGAAAAAAGATGTTTATGAAGTGATGACAGCAGTTCCTCTTTACTTGTTTTGACCCCATGATCCTTCTCATCAGTTTTGGAAAAAAGTCTTTCCAAAGTGCACATATACAGGAACTGTCTATAAAGTGCATAATTCTGAGCTCATATCCACAGGGAGCCGAAAGAATGGTTTGAGGATAGTAAGCAAGTTTTCAGTAATTTGCCATTCATTTGAAGTGATATTTGGAAGTTCATTGTGATCAGCCAAATACTCGTATAATTGAGCAGCTCTCTTCAGTTTCAGTAACCGACTTAGCATAAGGTAGGCACTGTTCCACCGTGTAGGAACATCTTGAACTAGTAGCAGTGGATCCAGTCCTTGCTCTCTCTGGATTGCCTTGAACTCTGTACATGCTAAAGCTGAATGGTTAAAGTGAGTACTTAATCTGAAAGTAATTATAATAATGAAAGTAATAACTTCATTGTATATCTGCAAAATATATTTTGCTTATTATCCGGTATCTGGCCGGATATTTTTTTCAAGTATCCGGGCTATCTGGTATCTGGCCGGATATCAGAATTTACTATCCGGTGCACCCCAAATTAACAGTGCGTAGTGAAAGTGGTCATGCACCCATTTATCATTGAAACCCACATGATTTTTATAAAACTGCATATAGCTTAACACTTGCTTCCATCCTGTTCAAAATTTTCATAGCCTTCATTAATTCTGCCATTGATATATTCTCCTGCACTTCATTTTACAAGTTGTTATCACGTTATTCGTAATTTTGCAAAGTAATCTTTTTTTTTCCAAATTTTTGTATCATCAGTTAAAATTCTTGACTTTCCCACATTTTCCTACATTTATTAATATATTTTGCTTTCAGAAAAAAAAAAAGTTATGAGAGAATTTTGCATTATTTTTTCCACCTGACTCTTCATCCTGTTCACAGTATTTTTGTCTCTTGCTGGCTCAGTCAGTATCTTCTCATACATAGAGGTTATGCACCTGAAAGTGAAGGGATATTTCTTATTGTAAAGAATTTACAATCCATGGATAAAGAGTGGGTGATTATTTGGACCATCACACCAGCCTCTTTAGTGACACCTCACTTACTTGTGCTATCTCTTCCTCTTTTTGGATCCCACCTACAGTTTGTTAGTGGGAAATTCAGATAGGGATGCTATACTTGTAAATAAAACAATTCATTGTTGTGCCTGAACCTTTTAACTTTTAGATGTAGTACTAGTGCTGATTTCATTGAGAACATTTACAGTATGCACTTTTAATTGTACTAAACTTCCTTGTTTATTCATCACCTCTATCCTTAAATTAGTGGATATCTCGATCATAAAAAAATTGATAAATTTACTGTTGTGCCATCAGTCCTGTCACACTAGCAACTGCCATTCCTCAATTCACTATACTTTACACCCAGTCATGAGACACAAGGTCACTGTATGGTCCAGCACAATAAGCAGATGTCAACAGTGTTATGAAATGTGATCTGGACTTTGCTTAGATACAGGAACTTCAGTGATTACCCTTATCATGACCAAAGGTCTTTCCTTACTTGAATGAAATCATGCACTGGCTGCATTAATAAAATATCTATCTATCTATCTATTGCCAGATGCCTTGATCCCGAACAGGTTGGCCACAAACAAATCGCCTCCATGTCACTCTGTCCCCTGCCATTTCACTACCACGCTCCCAACTCACACCCCCCTCCCTCATATACCTCTCCACTCTATCCCTCCATCTCATCCTCGGCCTCCCCCTGCCTCTCGCCCCCTCCACCTCACTCACATACACTCTCCTCGTCAGTCTTTCACTCTCCATCCTCTCCACATGCCCAAACCACCTTAACGTGTTTCTCCTAACGCTTCCCATCCCGTCCTCAACCACACCACAACGCTCCTTCACTTCCTCATTTGTTAGTCTGTCTCTCCATGTGACTCCACATGCTCCTCTCAAATAACTCATTTCCACTGCTCTCACTCTTGACTTCTGTCCTTCCAACAGGGTCCAAGCTTCACTTCCATATGTCAGAGTTGGTATCACAATACTGTCATGTAACAACTTTTTCACTTCCATGCTTACCTCCCTGTTTCTCATTGCTGCTTTCAACGAACCAGCAACCTTCCTTCCCAGCTGCACCCTTTCGAGCACTTCACCCTCCAGACTTCCATCCTTATTCATCACGCTGCCCAAGTACTTAAATTCACTCACATTCTCCATATCCTTCCCATCCAATCTCACTGTACATTCACTGGCTTCACTTCTCTCGAAGATCATCACTTTACTCTTCCCCACATTCACCTTTAGATTCCGTTTCTTACACACTCTCCCAAACTCATCTACCAAGCCTTGCAGCTCCCCTTCGTCTTCACTCAACAACACAGTATCATCTGCAAACAGCAGTACAGGGAGTTTCCAAACACTGCCCTCTCTCACTAGGGCCGCTCCAACATCCACTGTCTGACCTTGTATCTCTTTTATAACCCCATCCATATACAGATTGAACAACCATGGAGACATGGCACATCCTTGTTTCAATCCAATCTTCAAATGGAAAGATTCACTCAGTTTGCCATCCACACGCACTGCAGCCTTAGCACCCTCATACATACTCTTCACTGCCTTCAACAACTTCCCATCCACTCCATATATTCTTAATACCTTCCACAAACCTTGTCTATCCACCCTGTCATATGCTTTCTCCAGATCCATGAAGGCTTCATACAACTTCTTGCCCTTCTCTAGGAACTTTTCCACTAAGGATCTAAGAATGAATATCTGGTCTACACAACCTCTTCCCTTCCTAAAACCTCCTTGTTCTTCTTCAACTAATTCCTCTGTAATTTCCCTAACTCTGTCAATAAGTATCCTACCATATACTTTTCCTATTACACTGAGAAGGCAAATGCCCCTATGATTGCCACACACTGCTTTTTCCCCTTTTCCTTTGTAGAGGAATAATTATACCTGACTTCCAATCCTCCGGGACCTTACCCTCCTCCCAAGCCAATCTGCACACCTTCCACATCCATTCTATTACTATCTCTCCCCCATGCTTCAGCATTTCACCACACACTCCATCAATTCCTGGGGCTTTCCCCATTTTAATTTTCTTCATTGCTTCCACCACTTCCATCCTGGTGATTTCTTCCTCTCTGAAGAGTTAACAGAGATAGCCTCCTCAGATTTTCTTATGCCTGGTCAGCCTTACCAATTTACATTCATCCCTGATCAGTTTGTTAATTGGTCTGCCAAACTACCACAATAACAAAAATCCACAACAATCAAATAAAGCAGTGAACAGGAGTAAATGTAACTAGTTCAGGGCCTAGAAATTCACACTCATTTTTTTGTCAGATACTCAAATAATAACCCCAATTCATATTGGAGGGACTGAATCAGCAATGTTCGCACCAATTCTGCTACTCTTGATTGTGAACCAAAGGACTGTTTTTCTCATATTTCTTATAATAAGTTTGTGAGCCAAAATTCTCATCAATTTACTTTGTCTGTGAATGTGAAATTCTCAGAATTAACCATTGCTATCAGTCACTGTCCTTATGAATATGGCACTTCTCATAACATTTCTCATTCTCTTTAACTGCAGCTTCTACACCCTCATCCCACCACCAAGTTACTTTATGTCTTGGTGGGCCTCTTGTCCAACTGCATATTGCGTCGATAACTCTCAAGAGGTTGTTTTTAAGGGCTCTATACTGTTCATTAACGCCTTTATCTATGGCTCCGTGTTCAGCCACCACTCTCCTCATCTTACTATAAAAGGCATCTCTTACTGATTGGTTTCCCAGCTTCCATATTTTCCTCCTAGTTACATATGTCCTCCTCCTCATCACTCGTTCTTTAAATACCATGTCACAAATCAATAGTTTGTGCTGCTGCACACACTCCTCGCTTCCTATAACTTTAACATCCCTCACTAACCTCCTATCAGCCCTCCTGATCAGAAAATAATCTATCTGACTGCTATTTCCCAGACTCGTATGTAATCAAACGACTCATTCTTTTTCTAAAATGTGTGTTGCACACAATCATGTCCATAGCCTCCCCCAAATCGAGTATTCTTTCCCCTTCCACATTCTTCACACCATATGCACATCCTCCATGGACTCCTTCATAACTTTGAGCCGCTTCACCCACATGGCCATTTAAATCTCCTCCCAGAACCACTACCTCATCATTGCCCATACCACCTACCACACGTATATATTTATATATACAGTAATCCCTCAAATATCCGGACGTCCAATAACCGGACATTCTTGGCTGCCCAACCCCCAAAATGCAAAAAAATCCGAAAAAAATAGATTAATTTTCGATTTTTTTTGGACCGCGTCAGTTTGAATTTCCAGCGCGCGTCGATCCCCTCTGTTTACACTCGTGACGCCACTATCGGTCGCCATTACCCACCCCCCTCCTCCCTCGTGAATAACTCCGAAAATGGCGGCCAAAGTGATTGCTTTTGTGGTGATACCCTACCTCCTACAGTGCTTGATACTGCTCTTCACCTTCTTCATCGTGTGTGTGATGATGGCCCCGCCTCCTGAGAAGAGGAAGAGAGTGGTTCTGACTCTGGAGAAGAAGAGGCAGATATTGGACAAGGTGGACGCCGCCTGGTCAACAGGGCGCATCGTACATGAGTTCAACCTCTCTCGCTCCACCTTGCTTGATATCAAGAAGTCCCGAGACAAACTACAGCAGTACACGGCTGATTTCGCATCAAAGACCGGATGAAATGTGCAGAGGAAGGTGATGTTTACTCCTAAGTATGCAGGCATTGACCGGTCCACGCTGATTTGGTATCGACAACAACGAGCTGCTGGTGTGTTGGTACATGGAACGGAGCTGAAAGCTGCTGCTGAAAAGTTCGCAAGGCTACACGACGCCCCAGACTTCAAGGCATCTGAAGGTTGGCTCTTCGCGTTTAAGTTACGACACGGACTTAACAACCGTAAGACCCATGGCGAAGCTCTGGACGCTAACGACGAAGGAGTAGAACAGTTTCGGCAGAAGGTGAATGACTTGATTGATATGGAGGGCCTCACTCTTGGTCAAGTTTACAACGCTGACGAAACTGGCCTATTTTATCGTTCAATACCCACAAACACTCTCGCTGAGGAGACGGAGAAGCGTTTACCTGGCCCCAAGCTCTCGAAGCAACGTGTGTCTGCTTTGTGCTGTGCCAATGCTAACGGCATGCACCGGCTCAAGCCCGTTATTGTAGGCCGTGCAAAGCAGCCTAGGTGCCTTCGTGGGTTAATGAATGCCCTTCCTGTCGTGTGGTATCATTCTCTGAAGGCTTGGTTCACAACCAAGATCTTCAAGAATTGGTTCCACCGACACTTTGTTAAGGAGGTCATTCGTTATCAGACTTGACACTGAAAATCCGACGAGACCAGGTAAAGGCCCTCCTGATTCTTGACAATGCACCTGTGCATCCGTCAGACAAGGAGTTGGTGGCAGAGGATGGTCGCATCAGGTGTCTGCTTTTGCCACCTAATACAACTGCTCTCATCCAACCAATGGACCAGGGAGTGATTGTGGCAACGAAGAGGCTATACCGACGGAAGTTTTTGGACGAGGTGATGGTTGTGTACGAGGACGAGGACGATCGCAGGGAAGGACGTGACATGCAAGGACAAAAAACACTCGAAAACATTCGCCGATACACCCTCAAGTCTGCCATCTACAACTGGGCAAATGTGTGGAATGAAGTCTCTGTCAAGACTTTAGAAAATGGTTGGTCTCGCCTACTTCATGGAAATGACGTGGTGCACGATTTTCTTGGTTTTGATGTGGATGACTTTCATGCAAGGCTTCGTACGGGTGGAGACGATGTGGATGTCGACGAAGTGCGCGAGTGGTTGGATGACGACGAGGGCGATCCTGGGTATCAGATCATGTCTGATACCGAGATCGCATCTACTGTTGCTGGTCCCAGTACCCAGCAGGAAGATTCTGACGAGGACAGCGATGATGATGCGGACTCCTCACAGGTTGCAACTGCCCCAACGATCCCCAGGCTGAGCACAATCCGGCACTATGTGGAGTTCGTCCTTGACTACCTAGAACACCCGGACTGCGACAGAGAGATGGGGTCATTGGAATTGGCGAGTCAAGTGCGAGGTTTCAGGCAACGCATCATTAATCGTCGTCCTCTGCGTCAATCAACCATTGAGAGTTTTTTCAGGCTAGTCAACCCCGCCGTCGTCAACCCTCGCTCCACACCATCATCTCACGAAGACAGGCCTTCTAGCTCCGATCCACAGCCCAGCACATCAGGGACGGCTGAATCGCCACTGGATGTTAGTTTGCGTCTATCTTCGGAGTCCTTTGTAGTGGATAGTGTATCAGCACGTCGCACCAAGATGCCCTTACACCGCCTCCGTCTGCTCATCTCGGACTCTGACAACGACTAAATTCTCCAGGGATCGTCACTAGACCACACTGGAATTTACTGTTGTGTACAGTGCAATGAAGTGATGTTATTCCAGTTATAAAAAAAAAAAAAAACCTTGGTGAAAGTGTTGGTGAGAAGTGCTGGTGATTCTCAATTGGAAAGGTGTGTCAGGTGCAACGTCTTCCTGTCAGAGTCTGAGATGATAAAGTGGGTTATTACATCAGGACGGCCGCTTTTTGTTCGTAAGTACCCTCACTTCATGCCTAACCTGTTTTCATCATGCTGTACATGTGTTAAGAAATTACCCTAAATGTTAATCATAATTTCCTGCTTGCAATTTAGTTTTTCCATGCATGATTTTTAAGTAAAACAGCTAGAAAAAAGGTGGAAGATGTGAATTTCATGTCCGGTCCTAACCTAACCTAACCTAACCTATGGTTACCATAAAGATTTTCATGCCTAACCTGTTTTCATGATGCTGGTAATGTGTTAAGAAATTACCCTAAATGTTAATCATAATTTCCTGCTTGAAATTTAATTTTTCCATGCATGGTTCTTAAGTAAAACAGCTAGAAAAAAGGTGGAAGATGTGAATTTCATGTCCGGTCCTAACCTAACCTAACCTAACCTATGGTTACCATAAAGATTTTCATGCCTAACCTGTTTTCATGATGCTGTTAATGTGTTAAGAAATTACCCTAAATGTTAATCATAATTTCCTGCTTGC
>JAGKTI010000489.1:0-16819 GCA_018397915.1 Birgus latro
GTCAGCTCATTTCGCATCACAGGGGAGGGTAGTATTGACCCTACTTCACTTAACGCGAAAAAGAATGACGTCGGCAAAAAAACGTCAATACTTTCCGCGCCTACTGTATAGGAACTACTGAGCTGCCCATATCCATCTGCCTGGCCTCAGTCCAACTTTGTCTTCAACCTCTCTCTTGGCCAGGAGGGGTAAAGAAACTAGGGTTTGTGACTGTACATTGTTTGACTCCCAAGTAGGGACAAAGTGCTTAAAAACCTTCTCAGAATGACGTAAATTGCATCAATTTTCTCAGATGTTCTCAGGAGGCATGTCTGTCACAAATGCCTTAGTACAGATCTGGCAGCCACAGCACTAATTTCACTACATTGTTCAATCAGATCTCCAGGGCCCAATCAGTCTCAGAGGCTCACCATTTCAAAACCTAATCATAAACCCTAACATTATCATCATCATTAATCCAATTCCATCACAACTATTGCACTGGAGAGGGATGCCTTCACACAGTGGTACAAATTTAACCAGGCAGCTTCTCTGCCCAGCTAGAGTATACAAAGATCCCTCAATTCCCTCCATATCCCTCAAAAAGTAGCCCACAGAGTTTATGTCCACCTGAGTTTGGGGCCACAACAACAACAACCACAAATTACTAACACTCACTTGAAGGTCTTATGAGGTGACACTGGAGAACTGATTGGCTAGTATCCATGGACTCGTTCCTACCTCTTAACAAAGTTTTATACGAAGACAACTAAGTACAGTATTCGAGGTGTGGAAGTGACCCAGTCCCATCAGGTGAAACAAATAAAAACACTCACTTGTACAAAAGTAAAGATGGTGGCTACTTCATACGTACGTGACCATCTGTTCTGCAGAATGATCAAACAAATGCAACCTTCGGCACAATCATCGGGTTGCAACCTCTTACTGACAAACTTGACAGTAGCAGAGGTTTGTGTGTATTTACCTAATTGTATTTACCTAATTGTGATATACAGGAAACGAGCTACGCTCGTGGGGTCCCGTCTCTGTTTCTCAATAAGTCAAATTTAGCTTTAAACTCATTTAAGGTTTTAGACTGGACGATCTCTTTGTCCAGTCTATTCCACAGGTCTGTGCATCTATACGGAAAACTATATTTCTTGATGTCCTTCAAGCAGCGCGGCTTCTTCAGTTTCAGTCCATGTCCTCTTGTTGCTCTCTTATCCCATAAAAACAGATCTTCTCTATCAATCTTATCTACTCCCATCATGGTCCTCAACACTGCAATCATGTCACCCCTCTCTCTCCTTTCCTCTAAGGATGGCAAATCCAGCCTTTCTAGCCTCTCACTATATGACAGATCTGCCAAACTGGGGACCATCTTGGTTGCTGTTCTTTGTATTCTCTCAATCTTGTTTATATCTTTCTTTTTGTGTGGGGACCACACTACTGCTGCATATTCTAACCTGGGGCGGATCATGGCCACTATCAGTTTTTTCATCATCTCTTCATTCATGTAATGGAATGCCACTCTTATGTTGGTCAGGAGTTTATATGTCTCTCTAACTATCTTGTTGATGTGTTTTTCAGGTGACAAACTATCCTGGATCAGCACTCCTAAATCTTTCTCTTCTCTCGCTTTTGTGATTGGTTCATTACCCATCATATAGTTCAGTGATGGTCTCTTGGTGCTTTTACCCATTTCCAATATTTTACATTTTTTTGCGTTGAATTTCATTTCCCACATCCGGCTCCAGTCATGTATCCTATCCAGATCCTCCTGCAGCATTTTACAGTCCTCTTCAACCTCTACCTTCCTCAAGATCTTGGCATCATCAGCAAACAGACTTGCATAACTGTTTATTCCATCTACCATATCATTTATGTAAATCAGGAACATTACTGGCGCCAACACCAAGCCCTGTGGGACACCACTTGTTACTTCTCTCCATCCAGACATCCTGTCCTTTATTACTGTCCTCATTTGTCTGTCTCTCAAAAAGTCTTTCATCCATTCCAGGAGGTTACCCTTCAGTCCTCCTATATGCCCTAGTTTCCACATTAGTCTCTTATGGGGTACCTTGTCAAAGGTCTTCTCCAAATCTAAATATATACAATCCACCCAACCGTCTCTCTCCTGCAGCACATCAATCACTCTTGAGTAAAAGCTCAACAAGTTGGAAACACATGACCTTCCACTTCTAAATCCAAATTGACTTTCAGTCAAAATATTCATCTCTTCCAGATATTTTATCCACCTATCTTTCAGAACCTTCTCGCACAATTTTGCAACCATGCTGGTTAGGGACACTGGTCTATACTTCAGGGGTTCTTCCTTGTTTCCTCCCTTATAAATTGGTACCACATTTGCTCTCTTCCATTCCCGAGGCACTTTCCCTTCTTCCAGCGAACACACAATTAAACTGTGAATCTTATCTGCCAGTTGGTCTCTGCATTCCTTCAGTACCCAATTTGAAATTCCATCTGGTCCTGGGGCTTTCCTTACATCTTGAGTTTCCATTAATTTGTACACTTCCTGCACTTCCACTTTTATATCTTTTATCACCACATTCCTAGTCACTCCCTCCCCCTCCACAAACTCCCCTTCATTAGTAAAAACTGATTGGAAACGTTTGTTCATTATTTCAGCTTGCATTGCCGCATCATTATAGACCTCTCCTTCTACTTTCAGTTTGGTGATTCCTTCCTTTTGTTTCAATTTGCCATTAACAAATCTATAAAACAATTTGGGTTCATCCTTACATTTGTCGATTATACCTTTTTCAAAGTTCCTTTCTTCCTCTCTATGAATTCTTGTATATTCATTTCTAGTTCTTTTATATTCTTCCTTTGCTCTGTTATTACCTCTCTTTCTCCATTTGTTCCATGCCATGTTCCTCTCCTTTTTGCTATAATACACCTTCTATTAAACCACTCCTTTTTCCTGTGTTCTTTCCCACTTACTCTTGGAACATATTTATCCACTCCTGAATTATAGAGGTCTAGAAAGATATCCCACTTCCTCTGAATCTCTCTTGTTTCTCTGAATTTTCTCCAATCTGCATTTTCAAAAAATTTACTCAATTCCGTAAAGTTTGCTTTCCCAAAGTTGTATCTTCCCTGCCTATGGAGCTCATCTCTTAGCACCACGTTCCCTATTATCATCTGGAACTCAGTGACCACGTGATCACTTTTTCCTATAGGACACAGATATTTCAAGGATTCAATTACATCAGGTTCTTTGGTTAGCAGTAAATCTAATCTTGCTGGGGTGTCATCACCTCGGAATCTTGTCTCTTCTTTGACCCACTGCGTCATTACATTATTCATCACAATGTTTAACAATATAGTGCCCCACGAATCTTTGCCGCCTCCTGAGTCCCATTCCTCCCAGTTCACCTCTTTACAATTAAAATCACCCATTAGAATTATCTTGCTGCTTTTCTCAATCACTTTCTGTAGGTAACTAACCATGTCTGACAATATCTCCTGGTATTCATCATCAGTCCATGCTCTTGTCTTAGGTGGAACATATACTACTGCTATATCTCTCTTACAGTTCTCTCCAGTTTCTAAGTTCATGTTTATCACTTCAGCTCTACCCTCTCCCATTTCCACAGAATCTATATTTAAGTTATTCTTCACTGCTATCATCACTCCTCCTCCCATTTTATCTTTTCTGCCTCTTCTCCACAATTTGTATTTGCCATCTCCCATATGGACATCAATATTCTCCCTTGACTTGGTCTCTACAAAGCACATAACATCAGGTTCTTGTACCCTCAAGAAATCGTTGATTTCTAACATTGCCGATATTAATCTATCAACATTAGTGTACGCCACTTTCAAACTTTTTTCGTTATTACTTATACCGTCTTTTCTCCTCCTCTCCGTCGTTACCACTTTCTCAATTTCTGGTCCATAACTCTCCAATAAAACACTGTCTTCTCCTTCTCCGTTCTTTGTTCGTTTTTTGCCTTAGCTTCCTTTACTAACTCTTTTATTTTAGCTCTTTCTTCCTCATTTGCATCTCTCCTTAACCAGACATTTTCGAACCCCTCTTTGTCTGCTAATTTCCATGTCCTATTCATGATTTCATTTACTATTGTCTGGGACTTAAACTTCACCTTCAGTGGCCTTGCCCCTCCTTCCTCATACTTACCTAACCTAAACACTTCTTCAATCTCTTCTAGGGCTTCATTGTTACCCTCCATGACTACTGATAATATTTCTTTAACTTTACTCAATTCTTCTCTTTCTCTTTCAGATCTTATCGTGATACGCTTTTCTTTTACCCCTAAAATAATTACACATTTTTTCTTATCTGCTACATCCCTGACTAGAGCTTCTCTACTTTTCAATACCCTAACCACTTCCTTCTCCACCTTTTCCTTGCTTTGTTGTTCAATAATCTCTTTCAAATTTACATTCCCTTCTTCCTGAATTTTCTTCCACCCCTTTTGTTGCTCCTTGATTTCCTTAATATGTTCATCTTGCATCCTTGATTTTGAATCATACTCGTCTAATTTACTTTTCATTCTGTCTCTTTCTTCTTCCAACCTCCTGTTTTCCCTCTTGAGGTGTTCTATTTCATTTGTGGCAGATTCGTTACTGACTTTTAATTCCGTGACTTCTCTTTCCTGTTCTGCACTGCATGTGTAAACTTTTTCCAGCTCGTTCTGTAAACCTTTGATATCTCTCTACTGTTGTAAGGTCCTCTCCTGCAGCTCCCTAATTACTACCCATACCTTCTTCAGTTCCTGGACATTCTTCTCCGCCATTTTTTCTACTCCTGCTACTCTTGTTTGGTACAATTTTGAACTTCCATTTCTCACATCTTCGTCGGAGAAACCCACGAATTCACTTTCGCCAGACGTAAACAAACCGCCGTCGCTTTCCGCCATGATGCAACCATATGGAAACTTTTCTATACTGTATCTTGCTCTCTTTATCCCAAAGCCCGCTTTTTTTTTTTTTTTTTTTTTAACTAATGTCCGACGGGACCACCACTCACGCACTCATTTCCATAATCACAATAGGCTGGTTTCCTTTTGCCGCTGATTCCACGATTATTTCCCTGCGGTCCAGGTGGACGTCTGTCAACGTCGGCGACCTGTGTGTGTGTGTGTGGTACAGTACATTGCATTATTAAAATATCTGCAATAAGAAGTTTGGGGTAATTTTTGACGGAGGTACAGTATAGTCTTAAGAATGGTGACTTTGCCCAAGTGGTCAGAAGCAATGTTGGCCTTTACAATGTCCCCTTGAAGCTGTATTGAAGCTTTTTCGAAGCATGGCATCCAGCAGAATCTAACAGCATTACTGTAGGTATTGTTATACTCTCCCGTTTATGGGAAACTTCTCTAATGTACACTGGGAAATAAAAGTTGAGCCTTGATGCTATTTACTAATGTAGGATATAAACCATGTTACCCTCATTTAATTTCTATAGGCCTCATGGAATCATAAGTTACAGCATCCCAACTGGATATGATTCACAAGGACCATTTCTGAGGGATGGTTGAGGCTCATTCTTTACAGATTACCACCAAGGGGTCACTCTTACCTAAAATGTTCCGACTAAGTAGCCCAGCTCCAGGCCCTTACAGATGGATGATGGACTACGTAAGTAGTGAAACACAGAAACAAGAGTAAGCTGATGATAAGATAATTAATAATGAAGTACAAGGTATATATGCCCAATCTTATGCATATACATGATGTTATACTTTTTTAATAGAGTGAACAGAACTCATGCTAACTGGTCCCCAGTACAGTACTGTGAATACATCTTGTCAGTGCCATCCAAAAGAGAATACAAGTACGAATGAAAGTGAGGAATGTGGAGAGATAAGGCAAATCAGAACAGTGATCAGGTGAATGAAGAATCATGGTGCAATGACAGACAAGAATGACAGGTAAACAAAGAGGAAAATAATATGACTCATGACAGTTCCCCCTTCTGCATCTTTCTGGCCATTTCACATTTTGTTACATCTCTTTAACCCCTAAATGCCTAATCGCATCAATTGAGCAGGGCCTGTAAAAAACTGCGGAGCACTTCCTCCGCCCTGATTATGACAGGCCAATGAGAACTCACTCCTGAGGTGGCATGAGGGGAGATCAGATCAACCCAGGCAGTGGAGGGGCACCCTCTCTCTGGGCCGTGTCAGTGCCACCCTCTACCCCAATCACTCACTCCCTCCTTGTCTCCCATCACCCTCCCACCCCTCCATGCACCTGCATCTCTCCTCCCACCACCATCTGTGTCCCTTCCCACCCACTCTCACCCCTCTTCCCACCCTGCTAGCCTTGTGTCCCCCCTGAACCCCACCCCATCCCTCCCTCCTTGTCCCTCACTACCCTCCCACCCCCTACAGACCAGAGGTATCAGGTCGCCAAGATATTACAGAACACTCTGAAGTGCTTTCTTTTCATGCGAAAAGTTGGTTATTTTTCCAACCCCCGTCATAGGCCTACTTCCCATAGCCTACTTTATTTCCCCACAGCCTAGTAATCTCTCCACACCTTCAGACACTTGTTTTCATGGTTGGTATGACAAAACACTTTGAAATGACCTGTTTCAATAAGAAAAATGGATAGTTATCAAAATTTTTATGTTTTAGATTGTTGTCGAGGGGTAACTATTATAAACTTTTTTGAACTTTGATGTGCGACTGTGCGGTATCCATTAGGCCTACGGGGGTACATATTGTATTGTCAGGTGTGTAAATTCTTCCTCTTTAGCCAGAACACAGTCAATTTGCCCTTGGTGAAAGTCGCCAAAACACCCCCGAACTGTGGCTGGGGGAGGTACCATGCCTGAAATAATTGCGGTCTTTAGGGGTTAATGCAGCAATCCATCAGCTCATGCACTACAAACAAAATGCTAACAAAACTAAAATTCTGCTTCTCTGCTTCCAATGTTGCTTTTTCAACAACATAAATTTCAATAATACAAAACTCAATTAGGTGAGGAAAATCAATAAACTATTACAGAGACAGATTCATTGTGTTAATATTATACATGACAAACTGAAACTGTAACTGCTCTAACTTACTTGATACAATAAAACTAAAACTAATACCTTCTACAGCTTTATACAAATCTTGTGGCAATTGCTAATATTTTTGTATAGTCAGCTCCTTTTGGTCTGGACATATCTGTCAGTTTGCGACGCAGCATAGTAGGGATAGGGACATGTATCCTGGTGCCCAGGGGGGATCCATTATCATCAATGAGGACAATGTTGTTGGTGTCAAATTTGGGTACCAGTGGCTTCTGATCCTGATGGCACCCTGTCAAGATGGCTTGTCTCTTCTGGCCTTTGATGGCTACAAGCACTTTGTCTCCTGAAACAAAGTACACACACAGCATCACAGTAAAGGCGCTGTAACAGTAATACCGTATTTACGTTATGAAATATCTTGGCCATGCTAGCACGTGTAATCTGTAGTGAACTGGTGATTCCTCTCCAAGCTGCTATATCTTTTGCAGCATTTCTAACTAGTCCTTTTACCCAGAGGTCTTTTTGTAAGACCTCATCCCATGTCAGCTCTTCTGTACCGTGCCTTTAATATTCATTTCCATAATCCAGAGATCCTCCTCACCCAGCTAACCTCTTCCATTCATTCCATATATCTGTATCACTGCAGTCACATCAAATGACTAACACTTTATTCTAAATAATTTCCTCAATGCTGCAATATCCAACCTGTCCCTCAATAAGGTATTTACTCATCCATCTCCCCATCTTCATCTCAATTTGCTCCAACCAGTTAACATTCTCATCCATTACTGACCTCATTTTGCTGCCATAAAACGTCACACAGGCAGTGTACACTTTCCCCATCTGTGTGAAGTGGGCATCCTTTCCTTGTCTGGAAAATTTGCAGTTTTCTGAACTTTTTCCAACCACTTCTGATTCTGGCAATGAGGCTACCTGCAGCTCCACCCCCACTGCTAAACAAATCTCCCATGCAGCAAAATACCTTCATAAACTCCAGGGAAACATTGCTGATGTCCACACTACCCATCAAAACATTATTTACCAGATTCACTTGCACATGCCATACTCAAAGTTTACATTCTGCAAGCTACCCCACATACCCATGCACTTCTTGTCCAGCCATTTATCAATACCAGTACACTGAACTGAATCACTACCTATGCAATTCCTATTAACAATGGCTATTCTCCACTTGCAACCTCTGGGCTTCCATCCATCCTGCTGGCTTCCACCCAAGTTTTACACACATTCATTCTCAAACTCTTGGCCTCCAAGCCACCTCTCCACTACTCAAACTTTTCCTCCATTCCTTTCATTCCACTTCTAAAACTCCTCCCTCACCCCCCCCTTCATAATAGGATCATCAGTATATAACAGCTCCCATGACACTCCAGTTGCAAGGTAAAATGACACAAAGTTTTGAACACCATAATGAGTGGATTCAGGGCAGACCCCTGATGAATTCCCACCTTCATGGAAAATTCATCATAAAGTTTATTAACTCACTTTCATTGATGTTTTAGCTACCTTGTACAGTTTCATGAATAACAGCCATTTTGATCAAATTCCAGCTTCCTCATACTCATAACCAACTGTATCACCTTTCAGGGTACTATGTGGGAGGCTCTCAGTCTCCACAACGGGGTCACGGTGGCTCAGAGGTAGAGCATCGAGCTCGGGGCCAGGGGGTCGCGAGTTCGAGCCGCGCCCGGGACTGCCGTGCCCTCCTTTTACCTAGCGGGGCTATATGATCTCATTGTAAGGTCTAGCTCGGGGGATCCTTTAATCCCTTTTTTTCCAATCTCCACAAAGGCAAAGTAGAGCTCCCTCTTCTTGATCAATAATTTCTCTTGAAGTCATCTAACAATAAAGATATCATTCACAATTCATCTGCTTAACACGAAACCAAACTACATCTCATACTCATTCTCTTCCTGATCATGCCCTCAGAAACTCAGTCCACAATTACCTCATTCCAGTGCATTACTCTTTAGCTTATGAAAGTTCACTATTACACTTTCTAACTAGAAATCAAGTAAAGTATCTATCTTTTCAGTCTCATTAACTCTCTCATGGCTGGGCCAACTCTTGTATGGTATCTTATTCTTGCTAATGTCACAAGACTATTCAGCTGACAGTGCAACACACTGTATGTGAAACAAAAATGAAAGGGTATGAAGTGGAGGAGTGTGAAGGTGTGAAATGGGTAAGGTTAGGTATGAATACTTATGGGGGATAAAGGAAAGGAGTTGCATTGTTGATGAGTAATGAATGGTACATGGGAATGAAAGATGATAAATGTGTCAGCTCAAAGTGTATGTCAAGTTTCAGTTTGATAGGGTGAATATGGGCATGGTAGTTGTGTACAAACCCTGTGATGATACAGGTAAGGCAGCAAATGACAGGTTCTGGAACAAGCTCAATGAGGTGATAGCACAAATGCCTACAAGTTATAGTGTTCATGATGGATAAGTGACATGAAAAGGGGAGTTGACAATGGTCCTCTGAATGATGTAATGGGTATTAGGGAGTAATGTACCAGGGAGAACGATAATGGAAGGCAAATGATGGCCATGTGTCAGGAAAGAAGGTTACACGTTAGTAATTCATATACAGCATTACATACACAGATACACAAAAACATCCACGACAGGGAGAGACCGGAGATAACGCTGAAAAAAGCCCGACTGATTACACTCTTATAGAGAGAAGTATGACTAAGGTGACCAGATTTACTGGAGCTAAAAGCAGGACATTGTCGAGCGCACGCTCATGTGTGTGTGTGTGTGTGTGTGTGTGTATGTGTGTGTGTGTGTGTGTGTTTATATAAACTGTCTATCTATCTATCTATTGCCAGACGCCTCAATCCCGAACGGGGTGGCCACAAACAAATCGCCTCCATGTCACTCTGTCCCCTGCCATTTCACTACCACACTCCCAACTCACACCCCCCTCTCTCATATACCTCTCCACTCCATCCCTCCATCTCATCCTCGGCCTCCCCCTCCCTCTCGTCCCCTCCACCTCACTCACATACACTCTCCTCGTCAATCTTTCACTCTCCATCCTCTCCACATGCCCAAACCACCTTAACGTGTTTCTCCTAACGCTTCCCATCACGTCCTCAACCACACCACAACGCTCCTTCACTTCCTCATTTGTTAGTCTGTCTCTCCATGTGACTCCACATGCTCCTCTCAAATAACTCATTTCCACTGCTCTCACTCTTGACTTCTGTCCCTCCAACAGGGTCCAAGCTTCACTTCCATATGTTAAGAGTTGGTATCACAATACTGTCATGTAGCAACTTTTTCACTTCCATGCTACTTCCATGTTTCTTATCACTACTTTCAAGGAACCAGCAACCTTCCTTCCCTGCTGCACCCTTTCAAGCACTTAACCTCCAGACTTCCATCCTTACTCATCACACTACCCAGGTACTTAAATGCACTCACATTCTCCATATCCTCCCCATCCAGTCTCTTTGTACATTCACTGGCTTCACTTCTCTCGAAGACCATCACTTTACTCTTCCCTACATTCACCTTTAGATTCCGCTTCTTACACACTCTCCCAAACTCATCTACCAAGCCTTGCAACTCCCCTTCGTCTTCACTCAATAACACAGCATCATCTGCAAACAACAGTACAGGTAGTTTCCAAACACTGCCCTCTCTCACTAGGGCCGCTCAAACATCCACTACCCGACCTTAGTATCTCTTTTATGACCCCATCCATATAGAGATTGAACAACCATGGAGACATGACACATCCTTGTTTCCACACGCACTGCGGCCTTAGCACCCTCATACATACTCTTCACTGCCTTCAACAACTTCCCATCTACTCCATATATTCTTAATACTTTCCACAATCCTTGTCTATCCACCCTGTCATATGCTTTCTCCAAATCCATGAAGGCTTCATACAACTTCTTTCCCTTTTCTAGAAACTTTTCCACTAAGGATCTAAGAATGAATATCTGATCTACACAACCTCTTCCCTTCCTAAAACCTCCGTGTTCTTCTCCAACTAATTCCTCTGTTATTTCCCTAACTCTGTCAATAAGTATCCTACCATATACTTTTCCTATTACACTAAGAAGGCAAATGCCCCTATGATTACTACACACTTTTTCCCCTTTTCCTTTGTACAGGGGAATAATTATACCTGACTTCCAATCCTCCGGGACTCTACCTTCCTCCCAGGCCAATCTGCATACCTTCCACATCCATTCCATTACCATCTCTCCCCCATGCTTCAGCATTTCACCACACACTCCATCAATTCCTGGGGCTTTCCCCATTTTAACTTTCTTCATTGCTTCGAACACTTCCATCCTACTGATTTCTTCCTCTCTTCTCACAACCCTCCTTCTCCCTGCCATTCCCCAGCCACTTATACTTGCATTACATTCATTCTCTGTGTTAAACAATTCATTAAAGTGTTCTCTCCATCTGTTCATTTTTCTCCCTTCTCCACTAGTAATATACCATTTTTATCTTTCACACCCCAACTAACTTCGCTGGCACCCAGTCTAACTCTCTTTATCTCTTTCCAGAACATTTTCTTACATTCCCTCCACTTTACACTCAAATTCCTTCCAAATTCTTCATCCACTCTCTTCTTTCTCTTACTAATCTTTTCACCTCTCTCCTCCTCTCTACATATAACTCTCTCTTCCATCTCTCAACTTCTTCGACACCCCTGTTTCTCATCCACTCATTATATGCTTTCTTCTTTTGTGCCACAGCTTCTCTCACCTCTTCAGTCCACCATGCTGTTCCCTGAACCCCCTTTCGTCTTCTCTTCACCCCACACACCACCTCACATGCTGCATAGATTTCTTCTGTGAATATCTTGCACACACCTTCCACGTCCCCCATCTGCTCCAGTCTATATTTACCCAATCGCTCCTCCAATTCCCTTTTATATTCAGCCTTTATTCCATCCTCATGTAACTTTTCTACCCTCCTTGTAAGAACTACTTTCTCCTGTCCTTCCCTTCTTCCCTTCATCCATTTTGTTTGGATCCTGATTCTGACCGCCACCAAGTGGTGGTCAGAAAGTACACTCCCCCAACCTCGATATACTCTTGCATCCATTACACATCTCATCCTTTCATCCACACACACATAGTCAATCATTACCTTCCGTTCATTCAGTTCACCATCCACCCTTCTCAACACGCGCCATGTATACCTATGGATCATTTTGTGCCTGAAGAGGGTATTAGCTAACCAACCCCCTCCTGGCACAAATGTCCACTAAAGCACTGTCATTCTCATCCATCTCTGCAGGCACACCCCACTCACCAACCACTCCATCCAACTTCACATTCCCTACTTTTCCATTCATATCTCCAGTCAAAAACACTCTCTCATTCCTTAACTTTTCCAAGCACTCTTCCACATTTGTCCAGAACTCTTCTCTCACTCTACTTACATGCGTTAGCGCATACACGCACACAATTGCCCACATTTGTAGTCTAACTTTCACTCTTACCCACACAATTCTTGACCCAACTGATCCATACTCTCTTATATTCTCCTTCCATCTGTTACTTACAGCAATACATACTCCTTCTTTTGCCCTCTCATTCTCACCTACTCCTGTGCATATACCCCATCCATACTCCCATTCTCTCACACTCTCATCTCGCCATTTAGTTTCAGTTAGTCCACATATATCCACTTTCACACCCTCAAGCACCTGTACAATCTCTCTCTCTTTCACCTCATCATTCATACCCCTTACATTCCAAGTTGCAATCCATAACAAGTCTTTTGTCCAGTCCTTTGTCGTCAACTTTTGATCAGTCCTGGTCCGAGGCTTCTTGTTCGTATTTTTAGTTAGTTGTTTTACAGGGTGGGGCACTAACCCACCACCGACCCTTTTAGTCGCCTCTTACGACAAGCAGGGATACTGGGGGAGAATTCTTAAAACCGCCCCACCCCCAGTGACAGCGAGTGACAGTGACTGCTGCTGCACTGCACCTCACCCTCAGGCTGCTAATCAAACGAAGTGTCTCAAACGAACTCCGAACATACCATACAGCACGGTGAATGGGCCGACCAAAGTTACCAGTTAGTGAGTACAGTATTACACATTTATAATAAAAATACAGTATTTCATTTGGTTTGGATTATGCATAATTTTAATAATTCACCTTAATTTCATAAAAGCGGTACAATTAATATAATTTGTTTTAAAAGTGGGACATTTAGTCACAATTACGGTAACCCATACACTCTCACCAAAACATCTTGATTAATCCCACTGACGTGATGGTGCTGACAGCTAAATTCGAGCGCTGTAGCGTGTATCAAACTGCTTCAATCTAGCTAATTTTTTGCTAAGGAGTAGCTGAATGTATTGGCAACACTGTGCACAAGCACTTGCAGCAGTGAGTTTGGTTCTGCATGGGTGGGTAACATCAGTGTGCCACTGTCCGTCATAGCTTCAGAATGTTGCGAATATCACGCCATTTTTCCATCTCATTGGGCTGGAGGAAGCTGTTGAAATATTCACATGGACCCTTCTGTCCCTTCATTTAGTGATTCTTCAGGAGAGGAAGACCTGGATAACAATTCTGGGGAGAAATATGAGCCAGTCGAGAAGGATACTGAGATCAGGGAATCCACCATTCTCTCTCATCCCGCCCAGCTGGGTGGGAAAACGTTGCTTGTGGCTTGGGAAACTGGGCTAAAAACATGATGGATGGCCATCCTGCTCTTATTTCTCCTACAAGGAATACTTTTTTTTGCTTTTCCTTAATTTATATGTCCTTTTGGACTGTTTTATGCAATAAAAAAAAATTCCGTTTTTGGTCCGGGATTGGGTGGGTATAAAATTGAAAAATGCCTGGGATGGTACGGGTTAAAAAGGTAGGAGAGACGTCAATAAAGCGGGACTGCCCCGCCTAAAAGCGGGAATCTGGTCACCTTAAAAATGACTGATTGTGCTGTTAACACTGGGGCTGTGAAAAGATGATGCAGAGGCTTATTTGATCATATGATATTTGTATTAAAAGTTAAACTGAGAGGAGCAAGGTGGATTGAGAGAATGTTAAAAAATATCAGTTAAGAATTCACATCACTGACACCAAAAGCTTTTCATTTCATTTTAAAAGGCTCCAACATGCCTGCATGCATCGGCCTTGGTCACCTAATGGTGGCTCTCCATGGTGCTCAATTTCTGGCAGCTTCCCTATTCAATCCCTTATCTTGAGGTCACACTCAATGGCCTCATCCCAGGTCTTTTTTGGCCTACATCTCACAACCCTACCCCTAATGTTAATACTTCCCACTTTCTGCACCCAATTATCATCCCCCATCCTCTCCACTTGCCCAAACCATCTCAATCTACCTCTCCTTATCACAACACCAATACACTTCAGTCCCATCCTGCCTCTCAGCTCTTCCACTGCAAACCTAGCCACCCCAGGCCTCGCACTCAGGGACGCACAGCACATTCACCTAATCACTGTCATTTATATACAATCGCGGAAAAATCAATCTTTATACTTGTGAGCCATATATACTGTATGTTCATGTGAACGGAATGAATCGGGTGAAGCATACGTCTGTGACGCTGGCACGCCTGAGTGAAGCACAAGTGGTGTCTCGGTTACCAGGACCTGAGTAAGATTCGCTTATACTGTATACAGTAAACTGTTTTCTAAGAATTAGTGTGATTATGTATAGATAACTGTTATAACGATCCTACTCTGAGTAATTTGACAAAGCTATGTTTTATTTATTTCAAATACACATATCACATTGCTTTATTTGACATCCCTGATTATTAAGGGTTTGTCGTAGAATAATTCAAGCACCGCTTTCCGAAGATGACTTATCGCCACAAACACTGATCAGCTGGGAATGGTTGGGGAAGAGGCTGGGAAATAGGAACGGCAATAGCGAGAAGTATTTGAATGTCAAATGGAAGCACCACACCAAGATAGAAATTTAATAAACATTCTCTCAGATCAGTGTTTGTGGCATAAGACACCTTCGGAAGGCGGCGCCAGAATTATGAAGCACTTTCGTAAATGGCATAGCTATATCTCAGGTTTTATTGTGCTCAGTAACAGATCAGTACCGTAATTAAGCATTTCGGTATGAGTTGCCAAATAGCATAGACAAAATCAGAGGTAATGACGGAAAGACCGTCCGTGCAATAGGTGCATATTTCAACAGTGATCCATGATGACCACGTCCACGGAAGTGCGTTGGTCATGCATCTAACTGACCGACCCCGATGCACAACTCTGCAACAAGATCAAGTGGGTATGCAGCTACCTTTCGTTTCGTTTTTGAAGGCTCCAACATGCTTGCATGCGTCAGCCTTGGTCACCTAATGGCGGCTCTCCACACTGCTCAATCCCTGGCAGCCTCCCTGTTCAGTCCCTTAACCCTTAAGTCACACTTAATGACCTCGTCCCATGTCTTTCTCGGTCTACCCCTCCCAACCCCTCCCCCAATATTAACACCTCTCACCCTCTGTACCCAATTATCATCCCCCATCCTCTCCACATGTCCAAACCACCTCAGCCTACATCTCCTCATCACAACACCAATACACTCCAGTCCCATCCTACCTCTCAACTCTTCCATCGTAAACCCAGCCCCCCCAGGCTTTGCACACAGGGACGCACTGCACATCCACCTAATCATTGTCATTTCTGTACGTTTAAACCTGCGAATATCCTCTTCCTTTACTGCCCAGGTCTCACTACCAAACAGCATCACACTCCTAACACATGCTGCATACAAAGACCCCTTAGCACGTAAGGAGAGTCCTCTCAATGTCAGGAGAGGCAACAGCTCCCTGAACTTCTTCCAACCACTTCTCACCCTAGCAACCGAGCTAACTCCAGCCCCACCTCCGGCACATAACATGTCTCCCAAATAAAGAAACTCCTCCACACACTCAACAGACTCACCTGCAAGTACAACCCTCTCACGCCTAACAATCTCCACCTGCTCTCCCCGACACACCGCACACATGAAATCAGCATCATCTCGCAGTCTTTTTCTTTTTCTTTTGTTTTTTTTTTATGTGTCCGACTCTGGGCATAGGCTTTACAGCCCGCTATCAAGGCCCAGCCGTCCTCATACACCTCTACATGTCACCACTTCGGCGCTAACACCCACCGTCCATATTGAATACATGCTAGGGCTGTCTCATACAGGACTGGTGTATTGGTATTAGCGGGGTTATTTTTACGACATGTCGGCGGGTCTTCTGGTAGATCAGTAAAGCCTGATTTTAATGAAATTCAAATCCTTAAACTGTTCCCTGCCTCAGCGAGGATTCGAACCTGGGTCCCACGGGACTGCAAGCCAACTCTCTACCGATCGAGCTAGTCTACCTCTAATACCACTACATCTCTTGTGCACCCACTTATCACAAACACTACACAAGATGGAATTACTTCCCACACCCTTGTGGCAAACTGCACATGGCCACTCTCCCTCTCCTCTGATTGTACCGCCACCAACCCTAGATATCATCACTTTTGTTTTATCTGCACTTACCCTTAAGCCCTTGTACCCCATACCATCTCTCCACTTCTTAAATCTTTCCTCCGCCTCCTTTTCATTCTCTGCAATCAACACCAAATCATCAGCATACAGCATCTCCCATGGGAGTCCATCTCTGAAGTCACGTGAGAGGGCTTCAAGCACCATGATAAACAACAAGGGACTCAAAACTGACCCCTGATGCACACCAACATTCACGGAAAACTCATCACTCAAAGCTCCATTCACTCTTACCTGGGTGCGAGCACCCATGTACATGGCCATAACCACCCTAACCAGCCA